>VDFB02079895.1:0-11805 GCA_007258455.2 Sequoia sempervirens | reverse complement strand
AAAGACAACCAAAATTGGTTTCCTTTCATAAAATATGGAAAAATCATGTCTTTTTCAAAGAAAAAAATGAAAATACTAGAACTCACCATGGGCTTGGCACAAATTCAAGCACGTTTTGTAGAATATCTCCATGAGAGTCCTAGAAAATTCTAGAAAGCTTCAACATTCAACCCCAATGGAAGCCACAAGCAAACAAGTGAAAGTTTGATGCAAAACAAAATGATGGATAAGCTTTGGCCACAATTTTTTTGCTTTAGAGTTTCCATTCCCTATTTGGTTGACCACAAGTGAAGGCATTTTTTTCCTTTGTTTAAATTTTTTACAAGTTGTAAATCAAACTTAGGTTCCACCTCCTTTATTTTTTACATGAAAATGCAAGCAAGATAAGAATGTAAACAATAATTAAGGTAATATCTTATGAATTACCTTAATGTATGTCATTAAAATGCAATAAGGGAGGCATATTCATCACATGTACATTAAAGTGAGTGTCACCAAATTACTTTAATGATTTCCTAAATTAATTACATCCATGTCAATTCATGCAAAAATCAAGAGATGGGGTTAACTAAAGTGCCATTGAGGTTTTGAAAATTATGCAAAGTCAAACAAAGGAGTGAAACTGAAGATTATTTTCAAGCATTGAGGAGTGGGGAATCATTTAGGATTCATGCATTGGATTGAGAAAAAGTTGAGTTTCAATGAGATTGAAGTGCTCACATGCACATGATGATACTTGGAGTCTTTTTTCTTTGACTTTTAGTTAGATTTGAGTCTTTTTAGGAGCTTTTTTGGGTTGACCATCATGCAGACTGAGTTTGACCACTTGATCTTTCATTTTACATTAGTTTTAACCCCTCTTTTTGAGGGTTTTCATCTTTACTCATGGGAGAGATATTTGAGAGATATTTTCACTTGCAGTTGACTACTAGTGCCACCTCTTGGCACTTTGGAGCCATCTTTTTATATATTGGAAAACACTTATATTTTTTATCACTTTTGTATTCCTACTCTTTGCATTTTGCAAGGAGAGATTATCTTGTAACCTGCCTTTTATAGTTATTAATATAGAGTAGAAAGTTTTGTAAGTTATATATTTTTGTCTATATGTCGTATTTTCCTACTATTCTCATATATAATCTATTAAATTTTCCTCTTCAGAATAATAAAAAGTGTCTTTATGAATGATTTGATTAAATTATTTTGTTTGAATAATCAAAACATTTAAGTTTTGTCTCATTCGTTATTGTACATTCATCACAGGTCTTTAGTTGTGCTTATTTTCATTTTTATCTTCAAATCGAGAATACTTATTTTCCTTTTAAAGAAACAAACTATTTGGCCTTCTTTAGAAACATTTTTGTGATTAAGTTACCATTTCTGAACTGTGTAAATAGTTTCTTTGAGAATAGATGCAAATCATTCTACAAGCTTTATTATCATTTAGGAACATCACTATACTTAGTTTTATTTGTTTATTTCAAAGCCTTCTACCCCTTTACCTTCAAAGTCATCATTTAATTAGAAAAATCATAAGGAACCAACCCATAATCTAGAGATTCATCTTTGCTATGAGCATACCCATAGGCTCAAAGATGTTTCCATGTTTCATGAGAGTGTTGAGCATTTAAACTTAGCATCTGGGTGCAATCTTTGTGACAACAATTTTTGGCACACCCAATGGGACTGTTTGAACTTTCACAATTCAAAACTCATCATCTTATTGCTAGTTTTGGTGTGTACATCAGCAATTTCAGCCTTTGGAGGCATAAATCTATACACCTAGCGACTTAGAGTTCAATCTACTAGTTTCAAGCAAACAAAGTGTTGGTATGTCTCATTTATGCAAAAGGAAGCCAATTCACTTTGATTTCAAGAATTTTTCTAGGTTTCAAATGCTTTAACATGTTAGTTTTTCATGAAAAGAGCATGTTTCCACCTTTGTTTCATGAAAATCCTACTTATCTACATCCTTATCAACCACATCAAGTTGATCATGCTACTAGTTTTATCCCAAATAGTCATGCAACAATAGTATATCAACATGCTCAACATGCTTACCTCCCACCCATCCCTACTTAACCTCATATTAGCCTACCCATTCCTTCAATCAACCTCAAGAAACATCTTTTATGTCAAGTCAGTTCAAACACTCTTCTGATCACCTCCAAGATTTTGAGGTTAGGGATATGAAGAATATCATGAATGACATCAAGGACACATTGTTAGACTTCACAAAGAAGATAGAAGAGATCAAAAGATAGAAAGTGCTTGATTTGCAGCAACAGGAGTTAGATTATCAGGCCTACCTTCATGAGCAAGAGTTGGAGACACAAAGGATACATTTTGAAGAAAAGATCAAGAGGGAGTTAATTGCAAAAGAGGAGGAAATGAAGTTTTTGTTTTCTCAAACACAAAATCATTAGATCCAAAAAACTCCTTTCATTCCAGACCAACCCTTTCAAGATGAGGTTAGTAGGTATGAAATTCCAAGTTTTAAGCAAAATTAGCCTCTTAACTCTACAAATCAGCCTTTTTAGTTTGAAATTCCAAGTTTCATAAGCCTTCATCCTTTGCAAGTTGAGGAAAGTAATCAGGTACAACCTAATGTAGTTACAGAGCAACCCATTGATCAGGATAGCTCACTTATCATTGAAAAGATTAGAAATATAGATCCACTGCATTTAGCTATAGAGTATTACCAATTAGAGAAGAAAAATATAGAACAAGAGAGGGCCTTTCAAGAGGAATCTTTCAATGTTTTAGCTAATTATCTTCTTGGTTTTGTTGAAGATGATCAAGTTGTTTCAATAAGTCAAATAAGGTAGCAGGGTTAAGAAGTAAAAGAGGTTGATCAATAAGATCATCCTACAACACCAATGAGTTACCTTCTTTTATTGCATATGATGAAGAAGGTGAGATTCTGATTTCACAAACAACAATTTCAAAACAGCAAGAAGATGCTCAACAATATGAGGAATTGTTGACTAAAGCTAAGCAATTTGAAAATGGGGTCTTGGATCAAGTAGAAGAGTGTGAAGGTAAGCCTTTCATGGAACTTACATAGTTGGTTAAGAGTTTTTATGAAGTAAAAAACAATCCTCTTTTACCAATAGTACATGAAGAAAGTGATGAAGATTCATTTTCGAATGATCTTGATGATTTTGTTACAAATTTAGACAATGTGAAAAAAGGTCTTAGTTAGTCTATTTAATGTACTTCCCATCTTTAAGAATGAGAATGAAAATATAATTTCTATGCCACACCTTGACCATCAGAGTATTGAAGATCATTTGGACAAAGTGTTGTTTTGTGAACAGATATATGAAAGCAACCCTGATTTGAATGATCAAGAGCTTGAAGAGGATTTGTTGCAACATGAGATTGAGATTTTCTACTCATGGTTGAATGTTATGAAAAAAAATTTGGAGGAGGAAATAATTGATCAATAGGAGCAACTTGTAGAGGAGGATAACCTTGGGCAACAAAAGTAAAATGTGGAAATGTCAATATTTCCAAATAAGACACTGCAAATGGAGCAACCTAACAAGTAGGATGAAGAGACAACAGTACATGAGCAAGAAACCAATAGTAAAAGTTCAAGTTTTATCCTTTCAAGAGGATGCCTAGTTAGAGATTTAGCTAACCGAGAGCTAAATAATGATACACATGTTACTATTGCACCTAATGAGGAGGTTGCATCCTTAGAACAACATAATCAAATCACGTATTCACCCCATAACAACAATATATATGTTTAGGTTGAGATAGTGAGTGAGTTTGTGTTTGTTCTTTAGATAGTTTTGTAACATTCTATAGGGTATGTTCTTATGGGTCATAACTTATTAGTACTAAATCACCTTCTAGAGCAACCTTTCTTAATTAGAAAGGGAAGTTATTTCTCACAACTAGTGAGTGGTTATGTTTGAGCACTACCATTGTTGGGTAGTGTAGGGTAGGGTAGTTTTTCAAGTTAATAAGTTCTCTAAGCCCATTTCATTTCAGTTATGTTTTGTTTTCCAATAAGTGCAGATGCACTATTTGTTGGCCATGTCTTAAATAGTGCCATGATAGTTTGTTTCTATTTTGTTTTGTTGTTGTATAGTTCCTAACAACTAAGTTACAATGGTTTTCTAAGTTTGGGGAGGGAAAAATTTGACTCCATTCCCAATGGATTGTTTAGGCAAAGGGTCTAGCATGCTTAGTAGGCAAGCATTCAACAAAAAATACCATAAATGTTACCAAATTTTACTCATAGCTCAATTTGGTAGAGCTGAGATAGTTGGTTGAATTTAAAAGTGAAGGGTATTCAAATATTTTTGCTAAGTTTAATTATTGCACAATAAGGATGTTTCATATGGAATTCAATTTTTATTATGTAATGTTTTACAACAGAAAGGAATTACACAATGAGCATAATATTGCTGCCTTTTATTCATTTTGTAATGAAAATGTATACAAGATTGCATAAATATTGTTGTTTCATACATTAAGATCAAAAGAATGCTTAACTATCCTACACAAGCCATGGGAGTAGCTGAACTAATGCAACATAAACACAAACTATACAACTAAAGATAAAAGTAGGAAAACACATGAGGAGAAGGTATATCCATAATTTTCTGGTGGCATAGTCTAGTGTTGATTTCTTTATTTCAGCTCCTTCTTGATGAACTTCAATTCAACCTACATGATGATGAAAGGATTGGGTTAGAGCTCCAGATATGAATCTCATCATATGTCCTATAAAAAAAATATATCCTATATCTATGATGCATTAAATCATATAAGCATTTATCAAATGTATACAAGTGCTTACCAAAATCAAATCATCAAATGAAAGTCAAATCATCGGGAAGAGCTTTAAACTTTATTGTTTTATCTAACTTGTTTGTTCACTGTGCAGTTATAGGTTCATTTATCATTCCATAATTCATCTAGTCCAACATCATAGCGCATGGAGTAAAATGGGCTCCCACAAGGGTTGAGCCCAACATGTTCCCTTTTTAGTTATTGAGATAAAATAGTTAATTTTATTCAATAATTACAATTTTAGTCATAAGACTATCATAGTGTCTAATTTAAGACAGTGAAAAGAAGTTTGTCAACATGAAACAGTGCACAATGTGGATAGTAATGAAGGGGAATATATCATGAGAATTCACAATTGTATGCTATAATCATAGAAAATGACCAAATATGAGTTTATTGGATGGTATAAATTAGGTTGAAGACAAGCTACTAATAGAGAATGCCATGTTTGCATTAAGATCACTATCATAAAGTAGATTAGAAGATAGTCAAGCACAAGAACATGATATCATAATATTGGAGGACAATAATCATGCTTGAATTTTTCAAATTAATGACAATATGAAAATTTCAATAACAAGCCTAGTATTGAATACTCAATCATGGATCAACCTTGTATATTGAAATGAAGGATTTTGGTTCCTAAATCCTTCCTTTCTCTCTTAGGGTTTTTCACCTAAAAGGGGAAAGATGGACCAAAATGCACAATGTTTCAATCAAGATTAATATAAGGATGGATGAGATATTAATGTGAAGTGTGTGTAGATGTGTTTGAATGATTGAAAATGAAAATAAATGAATATAAACTAATCTAATTCAAGATGTTGAAAAACATAATGTTGATTGCAAAATATGAACTAGAAACCTAAACAAATGAAAACATAAATTGATGAAACTAAATAGAGTGTACTTGGAGGTAGATTAGCATTGTTGTAAGGTTTTGGAATGTTCTAGAACTCATTGTTAATGGCCACTAGGATTGATTCGCCATGCATGGTGAATTAGTCTTGCTTCTGATGAAAAGTTTTAGAAACAGGTTTCTGACAGCTGGGAGTTGAATTCTAACAAAATCACTTTTAAGGCCTACAGGTAGGATTCATTCGCCATGGGTGGAAAATCAGTCCTCCTATAGAAATTTGTAAATTTAGGAGTTGATTCTGTGTAGCTAGATCTTCACTTTTTCTTCCTATAGGTGTCCACTTTTGAAACTATTGGATCGGGGTCTAAAAATGAGATTTTGTTGATTCTTTAACTTATTGAATGAAGAGAGGACTTTAGAAACCTTGCAAATTGATCTTGAATTATTTTCTAGCTTCCAATAGGCCTAAATCTACAAAAACACAAGACAAGAGAGAAATATTTTGAATGTTAGGGCATGGGGGTTTGCCTTGGTCAAACCCCGATTAGGTAATTAAACCAAAATGATGAAAAGATTTAATGAAACATGAAACAATGAAATATATTACCTTGTCATGAAGATTGATCTTGAAATTCTATAGCATAACATGTAGAATCTACCCTTGGATGTCTTAAGAAGCTAAATTAATGACTTGCAATATGAAAGCCCTAACTTGCTTGACTTGAAATAGAAGAATGATTATGAAATTTAATGGGTTGTTAAAATGAGGTGAAAATCACTTATTTATACAATCTTGTGCCTTAGTTACCTATTCATACCTCCTCACAGGCTAACATCAAGTGATTTTGAATAAAAACCCATAAGGAGATTTAAAAATAAAAAATTGGGGCCAAGGGGGACTCATTCGCCACCCATGGCAAATGGGTCCCACCTAAGACCTAAAAATGTGTGTCAGGAAATATGTTGTATTTAATGTTGTTTGTCAGGATAATATTCAAAAATACACTTAATTAAGACATATGAGGGCATAAATGGGTCAAATAAAGCATTAGAAAGGGATAAATAGTCAAGATGTACCTACAAAAGCATGAAATCTTGTTACAAGACTTTATAACACTTCAAAATATGACTTAATAATGAATAAAAAGGTGATTTTTAGGTGGATTGCAATAAATAGAGTCTAGAAGAATGTAGAAATGTCTTACAACACTTCAAAAAACCTTCACAACATGTCATTAAAATTATTTATTTAGTTTTCAAGGGTCCAAGACCTAATTTGGATGCATAAAATTCCTCACAACAGTAGATTAAGGCCTCATTAAGTCCATTTTATCATGAATTAATCCCATGTCAAGCAATGGGTCCTTTTTTCTATGACACATTAAGCCCCCACTTTAGTGAGATGATGAACTTGCTTCAAACTTACACTAAAGTAGAAATTCAAGAGAGATCCACATGCAGGTCGAGCCCCCAAGATACAAAATCATGCAAAGGAAAGATGGAAAGAAAGACAGGGAAAATATGTACTCACTCTAGGGCCACAGAACTTCAGGTCATCTATAGGGTGAGAAAGCCACACAATACTCGCTTTGGAGCCACAAAAATTTTGATCCTTTGTGGGGTGAGAAATCCCAAAAAGGTGAAATACATATGCTAGTTGGTATGCACTCACAAACAAAAAGGTGGCTATGGGGAAAATTTATGTCGCTAGTTGGGCTTCCTACTCAACCATATTAAACTTACACCTGTTGGTAACTTTAATAAGGTACAACAAAGAAAAATTAAATGATTTTGATACTTATAGATATTATTAATGCAAAATAATGTAAGGATTGTTCAAAGGGAATTTACGTAACTTGTGCATGGTCTCATCTTAGGTAACATCATGCTCAGTGTCTCCAAGAGAGGATAAGTGCAAACAATCTCATCCTAGGAAACATTGTACCTAATGTTTCTAAGAGAGGGAATCACAAGAAAAATAAAATCACAGAATGAAATATGAGTGGTGATGTATGCCCCCACTTTAAAGTGGTTGCAAGCACCCGTACTGCAAGAAATTTATTTAAAGTAGAAGAGAAAGATGAAGACATGAGAGCTTACTCGAAAAGCCCTATGCTAAGTCATATGTTTCCGATAAGCTACGTCATGAAAAGGGGAAAGTATGTCATATGTGAACCATCTTAAGGCATGTCATCCACATCCTAAGCTTGCTCTTATGTATTAGTGAAAAATTAATGACTAGCCAAAGGAGGAAATGACAAGTGACATACAAGGACAAGGCTATTGAACCCCTTGCACCCACTTAGTGCAGGACAAAGGTGAGCCAAAGGGATTAATGAGATGTATGCTAGAGAGAAAATTAATATAATTTAGAGGAATTAGATGCCCCCACATAGGGAAGCATACCAAACCCCTAAAAAAAGGTTGTATTTTATGACTCAAGGCATTACATTCATTAGTGGTGTGACCATAAACTCAATGATATGCACAAAATGAAGTCTTGGAAAAGAATTTCTTGTGAGTTCTACGAGGGAGAGTGATCAAGTGATCTTGGAGGAGTCTCGAAAAGATACCCTCTTGATCAAGAGGAAAAGGTGGTTGTGTGATTGGGGTCAAAGATACATCTTGCTTAGATGTCATACATATGCAAGACTGTCAATTGTGATATTTTGTCTTTGTCATTATAGGAGGAAAAAAAATCTAAGGAATTCAAATCATGAGTGTTTTGCAAGATGACAATTTGAATGTTGTGGGAAGGAATATATTCAATACCATTAGTTGTGAAGAGGGTACTAGGGGTGTGTTGCATGAGATTGAATGAAGGTGGGTAAAGGATGAGAAGGGTATGAAGATGTCCCATGGGATATGCATGGGGCTCATTGATCAAAGGGGATAAAATGGACACTTGTGCATTCATATCCTCAACAGTCTTGTGTTGATGTATGTTTAAGTGAGGGAAATCAAGAACCACTTGTTTGACATAGTCCAATGCCATGATATTCTCCCTAGGAGGAGAATGTGTAGGAGAACAACAAGCCACATGTTCTTGACAAGTAAGGCTAGGTTCTTCCAAAATGACTTCATCATCAATAGGGGAATGGTCAATGATGAGATTATGATGAGGGGAAAGAGTATTATGAGAGGATGTTAGTTGAATGTCCATCATCATTAAGGTCTCATTCTCTTGTTCCATATTATCTACCCTACAAGGAGAGCTTGTAATATGTTCATCCAAGTTTGAGGTGTGTAAAGTAGCTTCATCACAAGTGGAGGAGGTGTCAAGAGAAGAACCACTATGGTTTGCAAATAGATCTTCCCATAGGATAGGGACATTAGGAGAGGGAGGATCAAGGTTGTCATGATTCTTAATAGGAATGTCCTCTAACAATAACCCATCCTCGTTACATCAAGGAGGGATATCAGGAGATGAACACGTGTGATTTTCATGACCATGGAGATTGGGTAAGGTGATGTTTAGGAATGTGTCTATGATCTCATGTTCTTGTTGTGTAAGGTCATCCAAAGGGGAATAAGGGGATGGAAAATCAAGACTTTCAAGGATTGTAACTTCTTGCACCAAAATACCTTCATCACAAATAGGATAGGTATCAAAAGAAGAACAAGTATGTGTGTTATGATTATCTACATTTCCATTCTCACCAATGGCTAATGTAAGATTAAGGATTGTTTCTTAAAGTCCCTATTATGGTAGTCAAAAGAAAACTCATAAAAGGGAATATTATGCTTATAAAATCCATGTTTAATCAAATCAAGAGAATATCTTTTGAAAGAAAACATGCTAAAATGAAAGAAAGTATTAATGCAATTTTCAGTTTTGAAGTGTTTGTATACACAATGCAACAATTTTAAAATGATATTGTATGATTGGAAAAAGTGAAATGAAACAATGCATGAAAGGAGTTAATTGAAGTGAAATTTAAAAAAGTGCATGCTACAAAAATGTAACTAATTGATATATAAAAGTTAAGACACCAAACAAAATCCTAAAAAAATAAAAATTGAGGTCTGTAAAATGTTGTTTCAAGTGTCAGAAGGGACTAATTCGCCCAAGGTGGCGAATGAGTCCCAATATGGACTTTGATAAAAAAATTCAGAAATTTGTGGCTGATTTTTTATGAATTCTGAGTGCTATGATGCAAATCTAAGTGAAAAATGCAAAATTTCAGAACTTTTGAATGATTAAAGATGCAAAAAGGTAACCTATCATGCACTTTTACTCATGCAAAAATGAAACTCTTGAATGCATGCTAACTAATGTAAAATGCAATTCAAGCTAATTCTAGGATGAGTAATGGACTCCAAAATCAAAAAAGAGGGTATTCAAACAACAGGTTCACCAAAATGAAACAAAGGATTTTGGTTCTTAAATCCTTCCTTGCTCTCTTAGGGTTTTTCACCTAAAAGGGGAAAGATGGACCAAAATGCACAATGTTTCAATCAAGATTAATATAAGGATGGATGAGATATTAATGTGTTCAGTGTGTGTAGATGTGTTTGAGTGATTACAAATGCAAATAAATGAATATAAACTAATCTAATACAAGATGTTGAAAAACACAATGTTGATTGCAAAATATGAACTAGAAACCTAAACAAATGAAAACAACAATTGATGAAACTGAATAGAGTGTATCTGGAGGAAGATTACTATTGTTGGAAGGTTCTAAAATGTTCTAGAACTCACTGTTAATGGCCACTAGGAATGATTCACCATGCATGGTGAATCAATCATGTTTTTGATGAAAAGTTCTAGAAATAGGTTTCTGACTGTTGGGAGTTGAACTATAACAAAACCACTTTTTAGGCCTATAGGTGAGACTCATTCACCATGGGTGGTGAATCAGTCCTCTTGTAGAAATCTATGAATTTAGGAGTTGATTCTGTGTAGCTATATCTACACTTTTGCTTCCTATAGGTGTCCACTTCTGAAACTATCAGATCTGGGTTTGGAAATAAGATTTTATTGATTCTTCGACTTGTTGAATGAAGAGAGGACTTTAGAAACCTTGAAAATTTATCTTCAATGATTTCCAAGCTTCCAATAGGCCTAAATCTGCAAACACACAAGACAAGAGAGAAATATGTTGAATGTTAGGGCATGGGGGTTTGCCTTGGTCAAACCTTGTTTAGGTAATTAAACCAAAATGATGAAAAGATGTAATAAAACATGCAACAATAGAATAGATTACCTTGCCATGAAGATTGATCTTGAAATTATGAAACAAAACATGTAGAATCTTCCCTTGGATGTCTTAGGAAGATAAATTAATGACTTTCAATATGAAATCCCTAACTTGCTTGACTTGAAATAGAAGATTGGTGGATAAGAAAATAAAGAATGATTGTGAAATTGAATGGGTTGTTAAAATGAGGTGAAAATCACTTATTTATACGATCTTGTGCCTTAGTTACCCATTCATACCTCATCACTGGCCGACATCAAGTGATTTTGAATAAAAATTTCAAATTTGGGGCCAAGGGGGACTTATTCACCACCTATGGCGAATGGGTCCCACCTAGGACCTAAAAATGTGTGTTAGGAAATATGTTGTATTTAATGTTGTTTTTTGGGATAATATTAAAAAATGCACTTAATTAAGACGAGGGTATAAAGGGGTCAAATAAAGAATGAGAAAGGGATAAATAGTGAAGATGTATCTGGTAAAGTGTGAAATCTTGTTACAAGACTTTACAACGCTTCAAAATAGGACTTAATAATGAATAAAAGGGTGGTTTTTAGGTGGATTGCAATAAATAAAGTCTAGAAGAATATAGAAATGTCTTACAATACTTCACAACACCTTCACAAGATGTCATTAAAAATATTTTATTTATTTTTCAAGGGTCCAAGACCTAATGTGGATGCATAAAATGCCTCACAACAGTAGATTAAGGCCTCATTAAGTCCATTTTATCATGAATTAATCCCATGTCAAGAAAAAGGTCCTTTTTTCTATGACACATATATGATGTAAGTTTGTGGCTTATAGGAAAAGAGATATAGGGGTAAAGTATGTTATCCTCCAATCTAGCTATGCTCAATTCACGGGATAACCACTACAAAACTTGTCTAATTCATAGTTCTTTGTACTTCAAGCACACCAAATGAGGCA
>VDFB02079894.1:0-18339 GCA_007258455.2 Sequoia sempervirens | reverse complement strand
ATTGCATTGGATGCTAAGGCAAGGAGTGATTATCATTTAAAGAATAGAACTATCAGTAGTAATTATGATAGCCCAAGTAGCTTGTTTGTTAAGGAAAATAATATAGGAAACAACGGAGAAAAATCAGAGAAAAATAAAGAAGAGACAAAACCCAAGGAGGGTAAAGAAATGAGAATTTGCGCCAAAAAGGGAACTAAGGTGAAAATTGATGGTGAAGTTGTTCTTCAAACTAAGAAGGCAAAAAATGTGAAACCCAGTGTTGAAAAGGTGCAAGGACAAGGTGAAAAGGTAATTCCTATATAATTTTTACTCCCTGAGTTACCGAATTATTCTCTAGTAGATATGTTTCAAGTATTGTCTCAAGTCAAAGTCATAGTCCCATTCCTTGAAATGATGAGAATAAGTGATCATAAGAATAAGAATTTTGCTCTTATTAATAGTATTGTTGCTAGTGTGAAGGATAAAATGATAGTCAATCAACCTAAAACAAGCACAACACAAGAAAAGAATGTTCAAGTGGAAGCAGTGAACAATGAAAATCCTGAGGTATATCTGGGAACCACTATTACTGCCAATCCAAATCATGTGAATCCATTTTTTCTAATCTTGATTATTGATGGTAAGTTTCTTAGAAATTCCATGATAGACTCAGGGGCCTCAAATAATGTAATGCTAGTAAAGATCATGGAGGAAATGGGCCTAAAGGTTGATAGTACATATGGAAAATATTACACTATGGACTCTAGGGAGGTTCCTATTATCGAGGTGATCAACAAAGTTGCATATAAATTGGTTGCATTTTCTGAAAAGGAGTTATATATGAGTGTTATAGTTGTGGAAATCCCACCAACTTATGGAATTTTGTTGTCTAGACACTGGAATGCTTCCATGGGTGGGAGGATTCAATGTGGATTTTTCATTTGCAAATTTTTACATTGACTAGAAGGATGTCAAGATTACTAGAGAATGAAGAGCTTCTCACATGATTGAATAGATTGAGGAACTTGAAGAACTAGTGAGGATCAATTTTGTAGATATGGGTTTAGATACTTTCAGGGATTGAAGAAGAGATGCCAGAAGAAGCATTCAAGCTTCCACCAATTGACAAGGAGATCCTAGAGACACCACAAGAAGACATCCTTTGGATAAATTACTTTGATGGAGCATGTTCAAAGGAAGGCTTGGGTGCAGGAGTTATTCTCATCTCTCCATAAGGTAAAACCTTCAAGTACTCTTGTTTACAATTTTCTTGTACAAATAATGTTGCTAAGTACAAGGCCTTCTTACTTGGTTTGAAATTAACCTCCGAACATGACATTAAGTTGTTAAGAGTGTTTGGGGATTATGAGTTGGTAGTTTCCTAGATTAGATCTAGATTTTTCACTAAAGAAAAAAGGCTTAGGCAATGAAGGAATAAAATTTGGGATACTATTGAGGCCTTTGATGCCTTTGGAATAGAATGGGTGCAAAAGGGAAAAAATTTCAAGTAACACTTATTAGCTAATATTGTTGTCAGATTAGATGATGTTACCTTTGATGATGTCTCACACATAGAAGTATAGACTAGGCCTGCAGTGCCTAACAACATTTGTAATTGGAAAGTGTTTGATGATGACAATGACATTTGGAGATTCTTGCACTGCATTTACCAATATGAAGGCCAAGAGATAAAATTTAGTTCATGTGTAGTTGATTTTGATGGGAAAGAGACATTATATGGGAATGAGATAATTCAATTAAAGACAAATAAGATTCCCAAAGGGTTAGTCGCACTAGAGAGGGTGTTTAATGCTCCTAAAAAGTCAAATTTTAAGTAAGCATCTTCTCATAAGGAATATTTAGAGGAGATAACTTAGGAATAGAGAATTCTCCTAAAAAGGTGTATATATGCAAGAAGATGAAACCCCATGTGAGGAGTATGTTAATTTCTTTGTTGAGGAAATACCGACATGTGTTTGCATGGTTGTATGATGATTTCAAGGCTTATAGGGAGGACCTGTTCCAACATGAGATACAACTAAAGCCTGATGCAAAGCCTTTTAGGAATAAATAGAGGGAAATCAACCCCACTATATAGCCAAAAATGCAAGAAGAGCTTACTAAGTTAAGAGATGCAGGGATTATAAAGCCCATCTAACACTCATCATAGGCATGAAATTTTATTCCAATCAAAAAGAAAAATGGAGGCCTGAGGCTATGTGTAGACTTTAAAAATCTGAATTTGGCATCTTTGAAAGATAATTACCCTTTGCCTAATGCGTATGTGCAATATCATGATGGGCCAAAAAGTGGCAATATGATAGGTATGTGTAGGGTATGTGGCTAACGAATTTATTTTTACCCAAAATTGATGAAATGAAAAGGGTTTTTAAAGGAGATACTTAGCTTTCCACCAATATAAATTATGATTTACTTTGAATTTAATAAATAATTATTATTCATTTTTTATTTGAATTACAACTAAAGTCCCATTTTGTTAGGCTGATTGAAAACATCTATGGATTTCAAACGATATCACATTTTTTGAATTTGAAACATGTGTCACATTCTATGCTTTTCATAATTATAGGATCAAAAACATTGAATTTCATATGAAGTTTTGACCAAGTTCAGGTGGTCAGACATATGAGTTTTTATATTTTTTAAAAGTTGTAATAAAAAAATCATAAATAATTATTACTTGGAAAAAAATTACAAAAAAATATGCATCACATCGAGACATGAGTTCTCTACTTATATCTAAAATATTATAAAAATATTATCATTTTATTGTGGTTAGAAGTGGTAAGAAAAACCTTACTCTTATTTTTTTCCTCCTAAAATTTAAGTACTACTACATTGAAATTTCAAATTTTCACCAACAGATTTTTTATCAAAACCTTAGTAGTTTAGGAAACTACATTCACTTTCTATAGATTCTATTCTTACATATTTTTAAAATAATATAGATAATTTATTCAAACTTCTTTACTGTTGCCTAATTCTTAATTTTCTTGAATTTTTTGCCACTTAATGGTTTGTTTTTTCCATGATGATCTTGCACATACCCTAATATGGAGGAAATGTTGCAGAAGGTGACTTATGTGAGTTGATCTCTATGATGGATGGATTTTCAAGTTATAACCAAGCCATGGTGAAGGAGTCATAACAATTTAAAATTGCATTTACAATGCCATGGGGGACATATGCATATCTAAGGATGCCATTTGGCTTGATTAATGTTGGAGCCACTTTTCAGAGAGCTATGGATGTGGCCTTTTTTGATTTCATAGATTTTTTCCTTTCCATTTATCAAGATAATCTTACTACCCATAGTAAGAAAGAGGAGGATCACTGTTGACACCTTGAAAATATTTTTATCACAACCTTGGAATATGGGATTTCTTTAAATCCCAAGAAGTTTCAGTTTGGAGTTAAAGAAGGAAAATCGTTGGGTCACATTGTGTCAAAGGATGGGGTTAGGATTGACCTTGAGTGAGTAGCAGCAATTTATAAGATCCCACAGTCCAAGAATGTGAAGGGAATATAGTCCTTCATTGGAAAAATTAACTTTGTATGGAGATTTGTTACAAAATTTGCTGAAATTGTAAAACCCATTTCTAAAATGCTAAAGAAGGGGGAGAAATTAGCATGGATAGAGGAGCTAGCAAAAGCTTCCTGAGCCATTAAGGATGCTATCAAGGAAGAACCTATCATTAAATCCCCCGATTATTCAAAGCCTTTTTAGTTATTCACATTTGCTTCATTTCATATTGTGGCAGGGGTTTTACTTTGAAAGAATGATGAGGGTTTTGGGAAAATTATTGCTTTCTTTAGCAAACCATTATAGTCAGCTGAGTTAAATTATGATGCTATAGAGAAATAGGCATATGCACTAGTTAAGGTTGTTAAAAATTTCAGACCATATTTGACTAGAGCTACAATTGTAGCATATGTCCCAACAGTAGCAGTCAAAGATATATTTACTCAACAAGAGACCATAGTTTATCAGTGCAGATGGATCAATAGGATCTAGGAGTTCAACATTGATATCTAGATTACCAAGTTGGTGAGGGATCAAGGTCTAGCCAAGCTTATGGCCGGGACAAACTTGGAGGCTAACCAAGTAAATCAAGTTCAACATGAAAACGTTGCACCCATATGTGACATGTAGACTTGTCGATGTTACCAAAGAATTGTTGAATATCTATAGACCATGTAGTGCCTTGAAGGTATGCCTCATAATGAGAAAATAACTTTTAAGTTGCAAGCAATCAATTATGTTATTATCGATGGTGAACTATGGTGGAGGAGCCCTAAATTTTTGTAGCTTCTAGGTGTCTGGATGGGGATCAAGTAGAAGATCTATTGATGGAAATGCATAAAGGAGCTTGTGGAGGCCATTAAATGGCCAAAACCATCACACTTAAAATATTGCAATTAGGTTTTTGGTGGCCAACTATGTTCAAAGATGCACACAGGTTTGTAAATAAATGTGATGCTTGTAAGAGGTTCACTGGAAAATTAAAGTTCTTAGGAAAATTACCACTTAGGCCAATGTCAACTCAATCTCTCTTTCAACAATGGGGCATTATTTTATTGGAGAAATGTCTATGAATTCTAGTGTAGGAAATGATTGGATTCTAGTTGCAACTGATTACTTTACAAAGTGGGTTGAAGCCATTCCTACTAGGTCTGAGGAATTTATTAATTTTTGTAGTCAACATGGAATAAGCATATCTTATTCATCTCCATATCATCCCCAAGGGAATGGGAAATCTAAGTCTAGCAAGAAAATACTTATGAAGATTATCAAATGGGTGATTGAGAAGAACAAGAAGACCTGGGGCTCAAAATTGTAGTTGGCATTATGGGCTGATAGAACCATAGTGAAGAAATTCATTGGAAAATTCCCTTTCAATTTGGTGTATGGGGTTGAGGCTAGAATATCACATAACAATCTAATTAAAATGTACAAATTTGTCAAAGAATATGATACTGAAATTTGTGATGAGATGCAATAGAGGATGGATGAGTTGATTGAGCTCGATGAAACTAGAAGAGAAGTTGCAATTGCAAGTGAAGCACATGTACAACAAAAGGGCTATTGAGAGAAAGTTTGAGTTGGGAAGCATGGTTTTAATGTGGAATGCAAGGATGGAGGATAAGGGTAAACAAGGGAAGTTTGATCCTTTATGGTTAGGCCCTTACTTAATTGTTGGCATGCATGGAGAAGACTCATATTTCTTGAAGTGCTTGATAGGTAAAATTCTTGAACTGCTAGTACATGGGTAATTCTTGAAACCCTAATTCTCTTGAAATAGGTTATCTTTGCATGTACATTATATAATCCTATAAATTTTGTGAATAGGTTTGGTGTGTTTCCCTTTTTGTTGTGTCTACTTGTCATGTTTGGATAAGCTCCTAGTTTCTTGATCCTTGTATGCTTGGTCTTCTTAACTAGAGATCTGAGATCTTGCTATATCCACAAGGGGCATAAATCCTTAGTCAAAGAAACTAGTGGAACCCTATGAAGAATTTTATGGTCCCACTAGTTTCATGGTCACATTCTCATTTGCTCACATCCTGTTGCCATTAGGGTCTAGGGTTTAAGAGTTTTCCATGCCTTTCCACCTTTGGTTATCCTTCACCTTATGTTCTCACGTTGATTAGATGCATCAGGTTATCAGTTAACTAAGTCGCTTCTTATGGTCTCGATTGTCGTTGTTCAACTGGCCCCAACACCTTGGTCACCCATTAAGCCTAGAAAATCCCCTTCTTAAAAACAACTTATGTTCACATGCATTTCAACACCACTCAAGTTTATCGCTCATGTTTTATCACTCATCATGAATTACTTTGTAGTTTCCCTTCTCCATCTCATGATGAGCCATACATTATTTTTCCTACCACACTTGGTTCATCACCCATCCCATGTTTGATTACCGCCGCTAGAAAGCAACTCCCAATGAGAAATGAAATTAAGTTTTTAACCCATCGTTGGCATTATTACCATCACCAATTATCTCATGCTCTTTAAGAGGGGACATGTGACCATCGATGGGTGGAGTTTCTCCCCATCACGCAGGTTTAGTCTATCACAAGTTAAGATTGCTCAATGAATAGTGAAGATGCGATGAGCGATGGGATTCATATTTTCAGCTAAGATTTTCTTATGATCAAGATCAAGAGTTGATACGTCATCACTAGCTTTCAAGCCACCTCTTGATGAGGTACCAATGTAAAATTGGAAGACGCAATGGAAAATACTCATATAATGTGGAGAGATACGCGTGCCAGATCCCTAGCTCATCAAAGTATGTATCAAATTGCTAGTAGGGCCCCATGAAGATGATGAAACAATGCGAGATATTAGATTTAATTTTCATATGAGAAAATGAATGGCTCGAATTAAAAAGGGAACAACCAACTAATGGAGTAATTTTTCACTTGCACAAGCTTTCTTGTACCATTAATGCTAAGTGTACTTGGCTTTATTCATGTAAAAGGGTTTCCATTTACATTTTCCTCTCATTCGAATATTCGAGGAGCTAAAGAAGAGTTTGGAGCAATCAGACCCAAGGCCAAAGAATGTTGCAGAGGAGTTTCCCAAGTAAGCTGTCATCAAATCCCACTTGTTTTTTCTTGTTAATTTGCAACTGGTATATTGAACCAAAATGTCTGGGTTGTTTCCAAAGGTTAATTAGTGTTCTTGGCATCTTTTGATTAAGTGTATCTTTCTAATTAGGCAGAATTATATTTAAATTTTAATTTAAGCTATCAAAATAGAATATCAATTTTGGACCTAGTTTAATTTCAAACCTAAAATCCCTAAAGAGGCCAAGATGAGTCAACTGGGTGAGTTGTCATCTTCAAATCCCATACGTAAGAAGAAAAAATAGAAGGTCCCCCATGAACCACCTCAAACCTCTGAAGGAGTTGAAAAGAAAAAGGGGCGACCTAAGGATTATACATGTTTCATGGAAAAATTTCAACTTCCAAATGTCAAGGAAAGTAATAGAAAGGCTACAAGGGAAGGAATAATAACCACTGATTTCAAGGACCTTGCAGCTAGAATTGATGACTTTGTCATGCCAGAAACTAGATGGGAGTTATTTTCATATGCTTGGAATCCTGGTAAAAATGTTTGGGGTTATGATTTAGGAAAATTGGTTGTCCCTAATGTCATTGTGGAGGTAGATTTAATGTTGCAACTTGCAAATAGATATGATGATGTAAATAGGGTAATCACAAACATTGAAGGTAAAATAATTTTGGAGATAAAACAAAGTAAAATCGTGGAGGTTTTTAGAATGAAACTTGATGCCACTAAAAAAGATTGGCATGGAAAAGTTGCGAAAGGATTACGCTAAACACGGGGTTGGGTTATGAAGAGGTGAACTGCCAAGGCATAGATGAGAGAAGGGTGTTGTGTTTTCACTCAAAGAAGTTGAACCACTAGACTGTGAGGAATTTGCATAAAATTTTAGATACACTGACTACATGTTGTCTTAGGTGCTTGGGGTGAAATGTGATGGAAGCATAACATAACCACTACTATTTATGATAATGTACATTCAACATAAAAAAAATCACACATGGTTCAACTATTCCAACAGAGTTGCTGAGTAGTTACACTATGATTTGGTGAGATTGAAGGAAAGAAGAACCCCAATAACATTTAAACACTATTCACTACTGATGCATATGCTATTATATCAAGGAAAGGGCATTTTTTATTAAGCAATGAAACTAAGACAAGTGGATGAAAGGAATAATAGATTTCCTTTCCAAATGTGGACAAAAATTTGGGATTTGTATTTCCAAAAATAAAATTATGTTGGATTCTGTAACACCATAAAACATACCATTTTGGTGCAAATTGTTGTCGCACTAAGTGAGAGGATTTCTAGACCAATTTAAGCATTGTTAAGACCCAGAGAATGTGGTGATGAACTCGATTATGAGTGTGATTGGGGAGATTGGTATTTGTATGATAATTTCATAGTCATCAGGTGTTATGGAACTCTTGTGGTGCCACATATATTTCGTAGGTTGGATTTCACTAAGATAATGTGGCAAATGGATCATAGTGATGTAGAGAATTTTAGATTAGCTAAGAAGGCCTCTATCATTGTATCAACTGTCTCCTTTTACTATTTTTTTGTTTTGGTAACGGAAGCATATGAGGTATTTAACATAATGATCAATAATCTAAGAATGAATGTAGCCGCTACTAGAAAGTTTGACCTAGAAGCACTCAACAACAAAGAAAAGATAAAAAGGGTAATTTTAGGGTATCAACCTCATACTTTCTTTTTCAAGGAGGATGTAATAAGGAACTTGCCAACATATGATGTTGTACAAGATAGAGAAAATATTTGGTTGAAAATTGGTGAGGTTGAGCATAGATTTTCTACTCAAAATTCTTATTATGAAAGCCCTTACAAGTACCTCACTGATGAATGTAAAAGGATGGAATTGGTCCTTACTGATTTTAATGATGGTACTTTTCTATAGAATGTCCAACAAGCAAAGCAACTAGCATTAGAAGAGTAGGAACCAATGGATATTAAGGATACTCCTGTTATGGAGTTTCCTTCTACAAATGTTGATGAAACACAAGGTTTTGAAGGAAATGTACCACAACCGTCTATTGAATCAGTGCCTCTTGAGTGAGGAGTAGAGCATGAATTTTCTCACCCTGATGTTGGCTATGTAATAGAACCAATTGTTCCAAATGATAGGCTAGTACCTTGGGAGTACGATGAAAGCCAGGATAATGATGCAAGAGTTCTAGCATGTGTCATGTTTCTACAGGATGATTCCTTTGTGACATCCAAAGAATTTAGATAATACATTATTGAGTTGAAAGCTTAGGAAATTAATGATAGGATACCAAAGGCTCAAGAGGGAGTGGATCCTTAACAATAGGAAGAAGTTAGAAAGAATATTGAAGAGAAGATTATACAAGAAATTGAGCAAATGAATCCTATGGAAGCTAGAAGACTGGTCAATGAACGCTGGGTATTGGTAATTCCAGAATGGAACCTTTCATCAATAATTTCTCTAGATGTGATCAAGAATTATTTAAGTGCTATGGTGTGTGAGGAGAATTTTGATGAGAAAACTTTTGGTTCAGGGTCTAGCCATAGTTTACATGCATTAGCTAATTGGTCATTAACACCAGACTCAGGGAGGCACAAACTTAGTAGGATAATGAATCACCTTTTAGGAGACTTGATTATAGGAAGGGCTTCAGAGATGACAACTCCACATGCTGCAAGGTTGACAATGCATATAGCCATGTTGAGTGTTGACACTACAAAAAACTCTCAGGCCAGGTATATGAAAATTTTGGAGAAGAATAACAAATTGTTGAGGAATATAACAAATTGAAAGCTAATGTGGTCAAGGTAGGTCATAACACCTTGCCTACTTCCCATCTAGTAATTCACCACAAGACAAAAATACCTTAAAATTGAGGATTAATGCATTGAAGGGTGAGCTCCGAGGAGCCAAGTCTAAGAAGAATAAGCTCTAGGAGAACATGAACAAGATTACAAAGGATATATGGTTGAAGAAATTCTAGGCCATAGATTGACCAAAGTAGCCCTTAAGGCAGAAGCCACATGGTTAACTTATAACCTGGGTATACATGAGGCATTTGAAAGGTTCCAACATGTTCAAGAGGTTTTTAAGAGCATATGGAATAAATGGAGTAGTAGATTAAATAGGTTAAGGGAGACTCAAGGAAATGCAAAGGAAGATCCTGAAGTTCCAACAAACCTCCATGACATAATAAGAGGAATTAAAAATGATTAGTTAAGGCACAAGATTTCATGAAATAATTGGTGGGTAGCTACAAGATAAAATCAAGGTCTTCAGGGATATCGAGGAACATGGTACTTCCAAGATCCTTAATGAAGATGGAACACAAAAAGAGTATGAACCATGGAGGGATTTCTCCAGGCATCAAATTGCTTCATGTCCACATATAACATGCATTGATGATAAGTTGGACTTAACTGTGCTAAATGGTATAATTGATAGATTCATCATGATTTAGATTGACATGGATACTTTTGTAAAAGAGGACAAACTACTGATTGATGCAAGATACAATGTGCATACAACACAATGGTGCATAAATTATTGGATATCAAATAGCCCATAGAGGATGAATACAAAAATTGGATGGAGAACTATGTTGAATAAGCCATAAGGATGGTGAGATGGATATAGAACATGGTCTAGTATAATACAGGTTTGGTCTTTGAAATAACTATTTTAAAAATCTATATCTTCTCAATTTAAAAGTGCATGTGGTAATCTAGACAATTCTCTCTCTTTGATTTATCTTTCTTTTTTGCTTCATGTTTCACTTTTAACTAAGTGATGTGGTGACATGGACAAGGATACGAGTTCAACAAGCTTCTACAAGTTTTTTATCTTTTTTAATTTCCCCCCATTTCCTTCTAGTGTAAATATAACCCCCTTAGGGTTGAAATGAAGTGAAATATTTTTGAAATAAAAATTGAAATGTAATATGACTGGCCAATAGCCTGTTGCTTGTTGCTCCCTTGATCTTATAAAAGGGAATTCAAGGCTATTGTGCAGGGGTCTTTGAAAATTTTGGTTGATCTCAGGTCGTCTTTGCAAGTAGGTTCATCAAGTGTAATAAGCATACAATGGATATAGAATTACTCATTAAGTCTTACGTTATGGATTTGTATTCATAGTCAACTTAACTATTTTGCAACAATTATAGCATTCAAAAATTGATAATGGAAAATTTCATACAAATTGTCTCATATGTGTTTATTCATGAATTAGCAATGAAATGATAAAGGATTATTTTATTGGTCTCAAATTCATCTTGTTGGATGTGTGTGCACATTTATGCTTTAGTTCAAGTAATTGATTAAAATGATTTAATGCAATCACTCATTTTTGTGTCAAATCATAGTATCTTTGAAGTATTTTCTGTTTGAAAATCTGAGTTATGAATTTGTAATGCAAATACATAATATTCTACAAATGTTGAATGTATTCATTACTGCATTATAGTATGGTGTGAATTTGACCCCGTCACCCTAGGATAATACACTATTCTATGTATTAAGTGAATTCAGATATATTTGATCAGCCAGATCTTATCAAAGAATGATTCATCTAAATAAAATCATATTCACAATGATGATGGTTATTATAAGTCTTTTTTAAATTTTCCATTCTCTACTCCAAGTTACAAAGGTGTAAGGGATTTTCCAATTCTTTGAAAATTGTCACTTGTTGAGTCATAGGTATGAGAATATTTTTGCTTAATATGCAATGTATAGGAAAATCTTGTGAAGAAATATTTTAAGTACATTGCAGGATCATCCTCTTGGATCTTGCAGAACTCGAAACATAGGAGGAAAGCTTAATTGATTTCTCTCATTTGTTGGCCAACCCCTTTCAGGTTACTAACCATTGGAATTGGAAAATCCATAGGATGCCTTGAAGATCTGGTTGGTAATTAAAAGAGCCCACAAGACATATTTGAGTATCATAAAGGAGAATCAAGTGGCCATAGTGATGAATTGGATTTGAAGGAGTAGTTGCCACAACATGAACCAAAGGATATTGAGTAAATTCTAGATACCAGAACCAGAAGAGGCACTAGGAACAAGTAATACAAAGAATATCTGGTGAAGTAGAAAGGAAGACGAGTGGAGGATTCATCATGGATTTCTTAGGCTAAGGTAGACCATCATGGTTTTTCCTCTTAGCCCTGGAAAGTGAGGGACTCACATTTATTCCAACCCTGGGTGTCTGATGTAGGAGCATCCCTAGTTGCAAAGCAATCTTGTATCAACCAAAAGTAGTCCTTTTATGCATTGCATTTAGAAGTTGCCTTCATAGTTCATTCCACATTTTACCACATTTTTATTTTTCATCTCACGAAGCAAGATCTAGCATCTACACATCAACATCTATTACATATCCAAATTTCACATCATTTGCAATTGTATGTTGGCAGTTATCGCTCTCATAATTTCACTATATTACCAATTAGAGCATTTAGGACTGACCCAATCTATATTTTGTAATGTAGGCCCATTCCAAATCATGGAAATTTTAATTGGATATCCTACAAGCATCTTCAGTTTGATGGGTGAAGATTCACAAGTAGTTCGTTTCATGTGGAGCTAATTCTTCATATCTTGAGGCCAACATTCATATTTGATCCTTCATCTAGTTATTAACCCTTCTGAGTGTTGTGGAGCTATATTGGGCTTGAGAAGCATATTTATAAGCATTTGGAATCAGTTAGGATCATCATTTAGTTGAGTAGTCTTAAGACAATATTTAGATCATCACATTTCAGACAAAACACTTTGGGAGCATGTAATAAGGCTTTCTGGCCAATCATAATGAGGGAAAGGCCTGTGAACCCTTCTAATTTTCCCTTGTGGCAAGTGTTGCATGTAAGTATTCCATATTAATGAAGATTCATGTTCACATATCAATTTGCAGTGTTATGTCCACTGTACTGACTCATTGTTGAATGGTTTAGATTATTCATTCTAGAATCCTCCTATCATGACTGCACCAGTAGTGTATACCTTATAAGATGCAATTAAAGGTTATTAGATATATGTAATCCAATGATGTTCATTGCTTTTTCAAATTTATTTTGATATACAAATTATTCATACTATCCTATAAATTATGTCTTGTTCTCTTAAAATTTACCATCGACCCTTAGATTGAAGAATATTTCTTAATTTAAATATATAGTTATGGTAGACATGTGGAGTTAAGAGATTTATTTTTTAATCCATAATGGAAAGAATAAAGAGGCACATGAAATTACACCTTATAAATCAACCACCTTTGCTGATTGTTATTAAAGTATCCCTACCAGAAGGATGACTTCTTGTTGATTATATTTTTTATAACTTCAAAAGCTTAAATTGATAGTTTAGACTACCAAATTATTTTAACATTTTTTTAAACACTGTTTTATCAATATTTTAAAATTATTAAAAAAATAATACTAATTTATAAACCAAAAAAATAGATAAAATTTTGTATACTTGTAAAGTTGTAGCATAGTTGGGAAGTCTAATGTTCTAGATAGTTGCTCCAAATTCTAAAAATATGCAATAGTCAAAGTCTTCCAAGATTGTGGTAATGTCTAATGATCTATAGTAATCAATTTCCTATAAATTTGTGGTGGATTCCCATGTCTATTAGCAATAGGTTGTGTTAGATTTTGGAATCCTATAACAATTGTGACTTTAGAGTCTTCTTACAATTTCAAATTTAGAGACTACTTGTTGGTTGGTCTTTGGATATTACTTGTAGGTCAAACATAAAAAATTTAGGTGTAATTGATACATTAAAGTTGTCTTGCCAACCATAAATCATTTTTTATTGTAAGATATAGTTTTGAGTTTCATTGTTGCTTAGAAATTAAATTTTATTTGTAAGTTAGACTTTATACTCTACGAATATTTCAAAGAACTTCCTAATAGAATAAAACCTAGGTTTTTGTTATTGGGGTGAAGGTTTTTATGCACATTTAATTTAAAACCTAATAGTTAAAAATGCCAATAATTTTGAGATGCAAATGTAGTAAAGAAAAGATAGAAACATAGAGTATGTTAATTTATAGGTTACAAATTCAAACTAATTTAGAGTAACATTTTAGTACTATTTAGAAATGAAGGTTAGGAAGAGTTGGTGAGATAAGTAATAGACTTGGAGAAGTTCTCTGAGGAAGAAAGAAAATAATTCTCGAACATAGAAGAAAATAAAAATACTAGTTTGTGGGGAAATAAAACAATGGGTTGGAAAGATCTCAAAGAGATTATATATGAAAATAGCTATGAAAATGATAAAAATTGAAAATATATGATTTCCAAATTGATGAAGCAACTAATGCATGCACAATGTTTAATATACATATACATTAGACCTATCTATAATAACTTATGAAAGCATTATTTTCTATCACACAAACAATTGAACATCACATATTTACAATAGAATAATAATAAAAAACCATCTTAATACTTTTGACTTCTGATGGATAAAGCATTAGCAATCACTTGGTACTAAATTAATCATTTTGTCCCTGTTCTTCCAGATAACTAATCTCATGTTATATTTCCTAAGTCTAATCATTCATGATTTAACATTAGACTTAATTTTGTGGTAGCTAAGGAAAGCATGTATTTTCATTTTAAAGAAGTGGAGAGGACGTTTTTACAACAAAATAATATATATATGTGAAACTTATGACTATGTCATAGATCTTTCATTTGGAGTTGAAGTGTTAGAAGGTTTTGCTCGTAGAGAAGGCATGGCAGACAAATTAGCACATTGCAGCATTTTAAACTGGTATTCTTCTTATCCTTCTATCTCCTGCAACAGATCATAAGGAATTAAAAAAGGACGGATGTTATTCTTTATTTAATTTAAGTCACAACTTTTGAGACCGTTGTAAAGTAAAAGTACTTTACCAGTAGACCGTCGACACCTAACAACAAAATTTCAAGTGGGAGTGAAACAAGAGAAAATGACTAAAACCATATTTGGTATTCCAAGCGCACAAATTGTAAAACAGCTTTTGACTGCCGTTAACCAACTATAAATAGGAACAACTTTCCCCTCTATTCTGTGTAACTTTCCCATCTATTCTGTGTCGACTACTTGAATTTAGTGGTAACTTTCATTCCTCTATATTCTTCATAGCAAGCCTAGGTTTACTAGCAGAATGAAGGGAGTTTTAAGTCATGTTGGTGTTTATGTATTGTTTGCGCTGGTAATATCTTGTCTGATCCCTTCCATCTCTAAAGCAGAAGGAGACCCTCCTATCCTGTCTTCCAATCTGAAACTCTGGAATTCCAGAGTTAAGGGTGGTGAGAGCACTGTAATGGTTAGAAAAATGTTGGCTGCGTATCCTCCAGATGATCATAGTCCAGGCATAGGTCATGGTGGTCCCCCTCGCTACAACCTCTGAATGCCAATCGTCACACCAGATTCAACAAAGGAGTTGCAGTTAGATTTTGAGTCAGGGCTGTCTGTTAGATGGATGCTTTTGTATTTCAGTCTTCTATTATATATTTAGCAAAGGAATAATAATATGTGTTGCTGTCGGAGATTTTAGAGTCAGTAATTAAGCATTACCCATCATAAATACCTTTGATATTTGTCTGTGGGTTTATATATCTTTGATATTTGTTTCTGGATTAATATATTTTTGATAAATTTTATGGGTTAATCTATTCAAGCCTCCCACCACAATGCAGTATGTTACAACGTGCTGACAAGGCGACGAACTCGTCCGACTGGAGCAGTTTCACGAAAAGCTGTGTTGTAATAGCAGAGCTTGCTGCTGTGCATACATCTCTCCCAGGAGTCAAAAAATATTTTGTGTTTCCTCGCAATTACGCTCGTTACGCCGCCTTTCTTCTAGACCGCGTATTATCTAATATTTTTACGTTTGTCCGTTCCCCTGTGTATTGTCACACAACACTGTGCTGTTTTTATTTATAATAAGAAGAATATTGTATGAAAAATCACACTCAAAACTTGACGTATGATGTATGCATTAATTTGTATAGGAGTAATTTATTTCATACAAATTGATTAAAACTAAATGAGAATGGGATTAATTAATATAATACTCAAGAGCAATAATTAAATGAGAAATTAGATGTTTAGTTTTATGAGTAATTGTAAGAAAATTATTTTGTTATTATTTTGTAATTATTTGTTAAGATGTATTTATTTAATTTTCCTTCATTATTTTTCAAGAACACTGTAGTAGTTTGAAGCATTTAGGACAGTGATTAGTAGGCATGTTCTAAATCATCAAGCCAAGAAACTACTTATGTTTATACTAGAAACATTTTGTAGAGTTTCTAGTCATTTCAGATTACTATCAATTGTTCAAAAAGTAACTAGAATTAAATTATGTTACGAAAAAGTGATATATAGATTTGAAACACATATTGCATCAAAAGGTTTTGTTAAATTTCATTGCAATACTATTTGTCCTAAAAGTAGATGGTTAATTATCAATTAACGCTTTTATCTTTCACATAGTATATTAAACTCCAACTAATTCTTTCGAGGAAATATTTTGTATTCATTAACAATCGGAATATTGAATATCCTAACAAAATTATTTAGAAAAATCTAGATCTTCATGAAAATATATAGTCTTAGTTTCACAAGAGTTTTAAAAATTATATATCAAAACAATGAGCGTTTGTATTAATATTATAGATTAATATTATAGGTATCTACAAAAAAATGGTGGGTGAAAGATGTCATACCCTAAGTTTATAAAATAGAGAAACTCTAGAACAAAATACAATATTAGGTTATTATGTAGCAAGATTCAAAGAATTTGCAGTAAGAGGTATGTCTTGATCATCTAGCTTACCCTATATATCATTATATTCTAGGGTATTCATGGGATGCTCCCAACTAGAATTACCATCTTCATTTTTTTAAATAAGGATGCTTGGTGTGATGAACACATTATTTACAAAAGAGTAAGGAAAGTAAATTTGTCAAAGTGTAGCCAACCACCAAACATATGTTTAAAAGCATATGAAGAAGTAGAGTGATGATAGGTAGGTTAAGACTTGCCTGTTGATGAATAGTCCTTGGCTATTCTCATAAGATGTTGAGATTCCTAAAAATGAGCATCATGTTTGCCACGAGAACATTGGCTACATCCTCGATGATGCCCATGAGGTTGACAATTTCCTTGGCTAGAGGCAAGAGTTGGAGAGAATCTAGCAATAGTGCACTAGGAATTACCACAATGATCAGAGATAACTTGTATGATCTACATTATCACATTAGATAGAATAATTTATTTTAGTATAAAATGAAAAATTAGTAACAACTAAATATATAGAAAATAAAGTAAATTTTCAACCTTCAAAGTATACCCAATATGGGTATATCTAGAGAGGATTCAATCCCAATCCCTTAGCAAAAATATACTCTATGAGTTAATCTAGAACCAATTGGAATGCCTTGTAAATAAATAGAATTTACAAAATAAGAATGCTTTAGGTATATAATGCTAGATTAAATAGTTTGAAACCTATGATGCTAAATGGAAAATGAGGATTGCAACAACTAACTATTTTTTCTGAAAAATGCACCACAATCAATTAAAATGAGATCTAAGAATAGACCTTGCAATCCTTGTAATTATAAAATGTTGTGCCCTAATACCATTTTTAATCTTCCCACCAGATATTGAATGAGTGAAACCTAATCTTGTGAATTATATCTAGTTACAAAAAGTAAATAACATGGAAGGTTGCAATATTTTGTTGGAAAAATAAACATATTGCTAGACTTAAGCCATGTAAAATAATCCCTAAGCCCTCTAGAAAAATAACCTTAAATCATGGATCCATGAAGTCCTCATTGGAGGTTAATATTAATGAGAGATAATAAGAGAAAATCATATGAATTTTTAATTAATGGAAAGGGGTATGTGCAAGATCATGATGGGTATGTGTAGGAAGTGGTCACAACTTCTTTTAACCCAAAATTGATGAAACAAAAAGTGTTTTAAAGGAGATTCTCAACTTTCCACCAATATAAATTATTTTTACTTTGAATTTAATAAATAATTAATATTCATTTTCTATTTGAATTACTTAATTAAAGTCCCTCGGATTGATAGAAGTTTTCTTTCGATTGAAAAACATCTATAGCTTTAAACGATATTTCATCACATTTTTTGAATCCAAAACATGTGTCATATCTCTATGTTTCAAGAGATACTCATAGGATTAAAAAAAAAAAAAGAATTGAATTTCATGAATTTTGGACTTTTAAGTTAAGGTGGTTAGACATATGAGTTTCTATATTTTTTTAAAAGTTAAAATAAAAAAATCATGCAATTAATTATTTTACTTTAGAAAAAAAAAAAAAATTACAAAAATATGTATCGTGACGACATGAGTCCTCTACTTATATATAAAATATTATAAAACTATTATCGCTTTTATTGTGCTTATGGTGGTCGCATTTGACACCTACTTCTTATTTTTTCCCGAATTTAAGTACTACTCTGCATTGAAATTCTTCAAATTTTCACCAAATAGATTTTTTTTTTTTAAACCTAGTATTTTGAGAAACTAAGACTAATTTCTACAAATTTATTCTTACATTTTTGAAATATATAGATAACTTATTCAAATTTTTAAGTCAACTTGCCTAACTCTGATTTTTCTAAATTTTTCGCCACTTAAGGGCCTATTTTTTCTATGATGATGCTACAAATACCCAAAGAACCATCTAAAATTCATTACCATTCCTATCCAA
>VDFB02079892.1:0-22521 GCA_007258455.2 Sequoia sempervirens | reverse complement strand
GGATCATTTAAGAGTTTATATTGCAAAGCCTCGTATACATGACCTCTACTTACAAAAAAGCTATAGTCTTGTTGCCCGATTTTTTTTTGTTAACCAATAAGATATCTAATTCATGTATACGCCTGGGCAAGTGAGTAGCAATAGTAGAAACATCTTGAGGGAAACAAATAGTGTGGCCACTATATTTTAGTTGGCCTCCCTTTGCATAGGTTACTTGAAGGATCAGGCTAACCCTTGCTATTAGAATCTCTTCAACTTGAGTTATTTTTTTTAAACATAGGGGTTGCTCACCTAGGTCCATGTTATTCCATTTCAAAAAATCATGGTCATTTTTTTCAGATGCACATCTATAACAAGTAGGTACTTCATTTATTTGCCTTGTTTTAATGCTAGGGTATTTTTCCATGCAGACTAAACAGGTTGGCATATTTGCAAGATTATCTAATTTTGAGCAAAAGTTATTTCTTGCAGTATAAAAATGTTGGGAGAAGTTTGGTTGTGGATGGATATGAGAAAATGTGTTAACTTGGATTGAATTATGTATTTCAGTTGCAAATGAATGGAGGTGGGTGGGATTCGTAGAACACATGAGTGTACATCTGGAGATGCCATCTATTAGTTTTTTTTCATTTTGTCGTCTTCTCTTATTGATCTCATCTTTTCTTGCATGGTAGTATAATCATTGTAGCTCATTTCATTGAGCACGTTTTTCTTGCAACCTTGTATTCTCTAACTCCATTTACAAGTTTTTGTGAACATAAATAGTTCATATATTTTTTATATAATATATAATAAACAACCATGAGTGGCATGGCTAATGGAAAAATAAAGTTTAAATCCTAAGAACTCAAATGATAAAATAGTAAATAACTATGTGCATTCTTTAAAGTAATTGTAACTAAATTTGAAGCTTTAATATTTAACATTTTAAATAGAGTAAATATACAACTTAGATGGACATTTAATGTAAGTAAATGTGTTTTGAAAAGAATGAGAAAGATAAATAACTCATAGGAGAGGAGATAAATATTAACAACTAACAAAAATGCTTTAAAAATACATTAAACAACTAACATAATAAATATAGAATAATAATAAATATTTATTTGGAGCATTGAATATAATTTGAAATAGGGTGTAAATAACATGATGCATTTCAAATAAAACATTGAGCATAGCAAAAGGAGTCATTTTATTTATATTTACAAATATTCAAATATGGAAATAGATAGTACATTATACATGTTGTGAGCTAATTACAAGAGTTAAGCACGCTTAATAGTTGTAGTAGCAATGCTTTGTGAACTTCACATCCACCAAATTGATTTGACTGAATTGTAAGAGCAAGTAGAAACTGGCAATTCATAACATTGGCTATAATGTCAGTAGCAGAATTGTTATATGCTAGTAGGAGTTGAAAATTTTCTGCAGAAACACCTAACAATGTAGTTGCTGATTCTTCAAATGAAGTAACATTAAGAAGCTGACCCGTATCATCTTCTAAGTCCACCTTCAACATGTACTAGCTGAAATCACATTCTGAATTTTTTGTAGAACACTTAGGACATTTAAAAGAACCGGGAAAAATTTGGATAAGTTTTTTCTTACATTTTTTGTTTTCCACCAAACGAAGGCAAGAAAGGTAGTAGAAGTTGTCTAAGTGTAGCTTTGTGATTGTGGCCTTTACACAAACATTTCTTTTTTCAACAATGGTTTTGTTTGTAATACTTGAAATAGGAATTGGATTTTCAAATTTGTTGATGGGAAAATGGGCTTTTGAGAGGGAAAGGTAGGGTTTTTCAATTTCTCTACTTGCATACCATGTTTGTAATCTTGTGGCTTCTACCAAGTTAGGATTAATTGAAATTATTGTTGGGAAAATGGTATCTATTGATTTTCCAGACCAAGATGTTACACAACCACTTTTTACCAAAATAATTAGGGGGTTTGAATGTAAAGAAAGCTCAGATATTTGTTTCCCTGTAATTTCACAATGTTCACCCCAAAGTGTAATATCAATGGTACGATTTGACATGTCTGTAATGGTAGTTGTACATTTTAATGTTTCGGTACCATCTTTTTACGTATGGTTGACATAGGGGAGATATAGAGGACAATACCAATGGCATCTACAAGGGTATTAATAGAAGATGACATTAATGATTCTATGGTTTTGAGATGAAAGTTGTGGCTGGGTATAGTAGAGTCTGCACAAGTGGATGGAGTTATTGTTGAAGTGCTATGGAGGAATATTTTGTAAGGATTTGTTGTGCTGCTATATTTTGTGTTAGCAACTTTGATGCAACCATTAGATATTACATAAAGACTATTGGATTTTATAATAGGGTAGAATGTGTCTACAAGTTCATTAAAGCAGGTGATATGTATTTCAGCTCCTGCTTTATCTATAAAATCAAATCCAAAGACTTTTCCATCACGACCAACATTTTGATACTCATGAATTGCGCTTTTATTCAATGCATGACCTTCAATGGCCCAATACTCATGGTATGGAATTAATGATTGAATTGGAATTGGTTCGGATAGGCCCATATTGTGTTGTCCCATTGGTGTTGTTGATTCTTCAACTTGAGAAGTTGTAAACGGCTCTTTAGAGCTAGTAGATGGTATATAGGTTGTAGCTTGATGGATAGCAATTGGAGTTCCAATCAATGATTTATTGTTTGATATTATTTCCAAGTTTTCAATTAAAATTGCCCTGCAATGAAAGGAGAAAGATACTTATCATGGAAATGTACATGCTTAACCAATAAGGCCTAAACAATAAAGGGCAAGTATACATGTACGTGAACTTGGTGAATTTTCTGCAACTGTAATTTTTTAGATGGATAATAGGTCCTTTCACTAGAGCCTTCTGTAAGACAAGTTCATTGAATTGCGCTGGTAGTAGTGCAGGATGCATGCGCATACCATTAGATAGTTGAGTGCAAAATTTGACAATTGTAGTTTGAGATTGCTCAATGGAGTCAATAGACACAACCTGTAAAAAGGGTTGTACATCAACTATGCTGCCAAGTAATTTGGAAATGGCATTTGTGGTTAGCGTTGACATCAAGAATTTGTAAGTTTGTCAAAGTGGTTTGCTTGCACGCAATTTTGAATTATGGTAATTAGTTATCAAAGAAAAGTAAGGATAGTAATTTTCAAGTAGAGTAATAGGTAAAAGTATAAAGTAATAAGTAAAAATAATAGGTAACAGGTAAAAGTATAAAGTAGTAGGTAAAAGTTTAAAGTAATAGGTAAGAGTAAAAAGTAATAGGTAAAAGTTAAAAGTACAGTATGCAAAATTTTTCCTATGGCCTGTATAGAATGACTAAAAACCAACAAGTATAGGCTATCATTTCTTTTCCATTCATCTTTCTCAAGTCAACATTTATGAACTATACCTTTTGTTCATGTAATTTACCTTATGCAAACAATGGAACAACCATTGGATGAACACTGTGTTGCTCCAATAAAATTTTCCATAGAATATTCAATATGGGGTGTTATGTACTCCTTGTTTTTCCCATTTTGTTATGGCAACAATGGAATGAACATCTTCAACAAGGAAATTTCACAAGTAGAACTCTAGTGGAAAATATTATATGTCATCTGTAATCATGAAGAGTGAAGAAAATGTAACCTATAAGTACAAGCTTCTACAACTTCATCAAAGGCCTTGGCAAATAGAACTTCAAGAAGAGGACTAGGGCTTAAACATTGTGGGTCTTTACCCAATACAATAAATCATATCAAATCAAAATTGAGTCTAAGAAATATATCTTGCAGATCAAACAATAATTTTTTGTCTTTTGCTTCTTCAAAAATTGGTATGACTTTTTCCTGCAGTAACTTTTACAACAAAATTATACTCTTGTCTCTGAAAATGCTACTGCTCATTATGCTCCTATCCAAAGGTTCATATAGATTGAACTAACAATGAAAGATAGATAAATTATCCAATTTATCCCATTTAAATATAGGTAATAGGTATCTAGTAAAGCAAAAAATTTAGAAAATACAAAAACCTGAGCAAAATGTACAAAAGAAGCTGACTTTCCAATAAGTTATAGATATTTCAGTAAATGTGACTAAAACATGCCTAGAAAATCATTGTCCACAAGCCAAACTTGAAGCTTCTTAACAGAACTTGGAGACAGAAAAGGAAAGGGGAAATAAATTTTAAATATATTCAAAAAGTGAGACTAACTTTCCAAAGGCATTTGACAGTTCCCTTCCTTCAATGTTAAAGAACCTCACTAGACACATGAACAACACAATATGTTATAATCGAGTGAGCATTCATGATATGTGTCTATTAGTTCCCTTCTTTCAATGTTAAAGAACCTCAATAGACACATGAACAACACAATATGGTATAATTGAGTGAGAATTCATAATATGCAGAACCCTCTCTTATCTTTTGTTTTTCTAATTCAACATCATGAATAAAAGAAGCAAGCTTGCCTCTTCATATCCCACTTTAATGCAACCCCAAAACGTCCTATTATATACTCTACGTCAAGCTCAGAAGACTTGAAAAGAAATAAAAGGGGACCAATTCCATCAGAGAATAACATAAAGAACACAAGAATAGTGAAAGGAATGCACCATAGGAGTCAAAATGTATACAATATATGAATGAGACCAATTACATGAGTTGCAAACAAAAGCTTCACTCAACAACTATATATTCTTAGGTGTAAACACAAGCAATGGGAAATCCATAAAACAAATGATACCCTAACAAATCAACAATGCAAGGAAATTACTGCTAAATGGAAATCTTGCTTGGCTTCAATGCTTCATTATTCCATAGTGATAAAATTTGTGAGAACACAATTCTTTCTTCAAGGGGAAAAAATATCCACTGGATCGTGAAAAACAATAATACCCAAGCTCATGAACTCAATAACAAACAATAAACTAAACAATAGGTTATGGTGAGAGGAAATTCCCATTAAATTGAGTTTAGACATCATGATCAGTGTCTTCTCATACTTTATGGTTCTACGAAGTTTGTTTGCAATTGTAAAATACTATTTTACACTCCTTGAATTTTTTTCTTATTATGCTAGAAGTAAGTTTCAAAATTGGATACCATCTTGGGATATGAAATTTATCTCGATCTCCCCGACGTAGATCAAAGGGAGATAATATTATCATCTTTCATAAAGATATTCCAATAAATATCAATTCCCAAGTAATGTCACACAAATCCTTCTGATCCAAGGTATACAACTCACTAAAAATAGTCATGCATAAGCAATGACAATCTAAGATAGTGAAAATGAAAGCTCAACAATGGTGCCTTAGAAAGCTATGCAGGAAGAATGAGCATGTTTTGTAAAGAGTAGTTTGAATTCTACCATTGGAAATTCTACGTATTTGCTAAGTGTATCCTTGTAGCTGTCTTGCACAGACAGATAGAACTTGGAACAAAAATAGAACTAACCAATTCATGCTACTATGAAACATAACCTTCCTCTGCACATATCTCATCCTGAAACAAGCATGTGTAGATAATGAATTTCACATGTCCCTACATAGACACATTATATCAAAGTCTCAACATACTCTTAACAAAATGCAGGAAAAGGTTATAAAATCTCAAAATTGAAGCTGCCTTGGACAACTATGGTCTATGTTGAACAAAACAGAACAGGGCATGCATAAGTATGTTCTTCAACTCATACTTAGTAAGTTTCTACATTTGCTAATTGGGTCCTACTGATAAATTTTGACTCAAAAAAATTTGAAACGTTGAAATTCTGACCCAGCATTGTCGGCTGGGTCGGAATTTCGACATTTCAAATTTCGTTGAAAAATTGACAAAATAATTATGACAAAAGGTCATCGAAATTCCAATGAACTTTCGTTGGATTTTGAGTCAAAATGTATCAGTGTCCTAAACCTTAATCCCGCCTTCAATATTTAAGGAAAACAAACCAAAAGTTCCAAATATTTAAACAAAACACCCTTAAACTAGGGACCCTTAGGAAAGTTAGGGAACTCATTCTTCAGAACGTGTTCTAAGTTAAAGGACTTGAGGTGATTACTTCAAAGAGACCCCTTGTCATCCAAGGACCGCTAAATTTGAAGGTGCCACCATTTTCTATGAGTGCTTTGGCTGTATAGTCATACAAATTGGATATGTTCCATAGCAAGGATGGCATCATGCCTACAACAGGCCAATTTAGAGGTAGGGTACTCTTTGATTTGATACAGTACCATGTTGTAATTCTTATTAATGTTATCATGGTGGATGCCACTACAATAGTGTAAAGATCCATGGTTTGAATTTCTCAACACCTTCTTACCTTAGTAAGACCATCAAATTGGTTGTCTTCATGTACTAGAATTGGTATAGTGAATAGGATGTTGAATCATTTACCCTAAAACAAATGCAAACATATGGATAGAAATTGAAAAACATGGAAAAGAAAAATACAAGGGAATCCCAACAACACAAATTGATGAAAACATGAAAATTGATGAACAATAGAACATGCATTTAAAGTAGTTGTGAAATATAAGATTATATATTTTTCCAAAAAAAAAACTTTTAATACTACTTAAAACTAACCTCCAATGTGAAATCATGCAAAAATGTATGGCAACTGCCCTTGTCAGCACAAGATTGTAGCTTTGGTCATAGGCCCTATCAACAGAATATCGTCTAGGCTTTTAATAATATTAGATTAAAATACACCATCAAAACCTAACCTAAAAACACTATAAAAAAAAAAAGCAATTAGAAACCTGAAGTTGAAATACACATATTGCCTTTAAAATCCTTTTCTATAATAAAAATGTTACTGAAATAAAAAATGTATATACTAAACTCGTTCCCTATTTCTATATTTGGACCACCAACAATTTTATCAAAGTTTCTAATGATTTTTAAGCTTTTCAAATTAGAAGAAAATATATCATTAGTGGAAAACTGACTGTAGAACAATCTTCAAGTAAAATGTATTGAAAATAATCACTGTCTTTCCAATTCCATAAATTAGCTACAAATCTTAAGATAAAATTCGTCCACTAAATTTTAAAAAAATCAACATTTTGAAAATGAAGGCAATTTGAAGCCGTAAGCTTTTTGCTTTGAAATTGGTAGAGGTTTGTGAACATTATAATTGATGTTAAATTTTACGTTTTTCCATTTTTTGGAATTTTCTATATGGAAAATGTAGAGTGAAATAAGGGATGTGAGAGAATTGGTCAATAAAATATGAACTGTTTGATAAAAACTCACAAAATAGGGGAAAACTGAGTTTAACAGAATAAATTTTACTGAAAAATGACTTCTTTTGGTCAATTTTTGTCGAATTTGGATTTTATGTTTGTACTCATCCTTGTCCTATGGAATATGGGACAAATTTGACTTTCCACTTTAATATTGTCCATGTTGTAGGAGAAATCAATATTACTTACAAATGAAGTACTTAAGGAATCTCATGGCCAAGTAGAATAATTTATAGTCTATGTTCCAAAATGGTATTGAGACTATACATTATGTTGAAATTACATCTGACAATCATGACATTACTGAGGCTGCAAAGACCCAACTTTCATCATTTGGGATCAAATAAAGAATCTATTAGGGAGCAGACTCATAACAACTTTATTGTGAGTAGTCCTTGGCCTTTACACAAAGTATCATTAGTATCGAAAGGCCACAATTATTATCGTACTACTAGATTGAAGCAAGATTCTAGTTTGAAGGAAGTACATCTTGATTGACATTTGTGGGATCTCCATCTTAATGGTTTTATATTAACTCCAATAGTATTGCTGAGAAGCCAGTTTTCAAGTTTTAATTGTCAAAACTTTGGCAAGAGTTTTGGAGAGAAGATAGTACTATGACAGGGTGTGAAACTTCGAGACCAAGCCAGTGTCTGAAATGTTTCTCCTCATTTATTTGTTACCAATTTCTTAAAGACACATCATGCAAGTAGAGAATTTGAAAAACCCTACCTTTCCCTCTCAAAAGCCCGTTTTCCAATCGACAAATTTATCTCGATCTCCTCAACATAGATCAAAGGGAGATAAATATTATCATCTTTCATAAAGATATTCCAATAAATCTCAATTCCCAAGTAATCTCACACAGATCCTTCTGATCCTAGGTATACTACTCACTAAAAATGGTCATGCATAAGCAATGACAATCTAATATAGTGAAAATGAAAGCTCAACAATGACGCCTTAGAAAGTTGTGCAGGAAGAATGAGCATGCTCTGTAAAGAGTAGTTTCAATTCTACCATTGGCAATTGTATTAAAAGTTAGAGGAGAAGTATTGAGAATTGGACCTAGTTGTCCTACAAGTACTCTAAAGACTAGTTCTAGACATATTGAAAGCATATTGGATCCAATAACCAGCAAGGCAAATGAACTTGAAGAAAAAGGGTGGTTATTATATAAAGACATTAGCATCAGTATTTTCTAAGGGAGCATGATGGTGCCTATCTTCAAATGACATGGACCAAGTTGAAGAAAGAGATTGTGTTGCTATGATAGAACAAGGGAATAATGCTACATAAATCACCTATGAAGATCATAGATGAAATGGAACTGCAGTAGAAGACCTAAATGGAAAGTCACTATGGATCAAGATGGCAAGCTTGTTTGTGATAAAGAAATACCAAGGAAATTATATATCTGCTTGTGATTGTTGTTTTACATTTTGTCATATGCTATTTGGTTTGCTGTTTCCTAAATCATTTGCAGATTGTTATTTAATAGTTGCTTTGTTATTTGCATATTGAAACAATGTTGGCAACATGGTGAGAGGAGAATAGAAAAGGAGGAATTTCACAGTACAAAGTTAGAGAAGTATTGAGAATTGGTCCCAGTTGTCCTACAAGTACTCTGAATACTAGTTCCAGACATATTGAAAGCATATTGGATCCAATAACCAGCAAGGAAAATGAACTTGAAGAAAAAGGGTGGTTATTATGTAAATACATTAGCATATCCAGGAATCCAATTATACAAAAATAAACAATTATATTCATTTTTCAGTTTATTTGTACAAAGAAGATATCATTACATATATTTGATACATAAAATACACTATTATTTTTCAAAGTATGTACATGTGATATGTGATGTGCTATTCTACAAAGTATGTACATATGAGTTATTAACAAAATTAAGTATATACATCATTTAGAAAAAGTAAAAATTGTTCAATAATGATCTTCGATGACCCTTGCTCATATTGTTTGTCAAAGTACATTTCTTTCAAAAAAAAGTAGAAACCGCCAACTTTCCTACATGTTTTATGGAAATTCTTTGCAATATCTTCCATTTGCTAGACTTCTTCTTCTTCGACAACGACAGTAAGATACGCTGCTTCTTCAATCTCTTGGATAATCTTTTGTGAATGTTCATAAATTGATTTAATTAATTTTCCAATTGATGTTTCAATGTAGACATTTGAACTGGAAAAATCATCATTTGAAATTACAATTGGACTTGTTATTGAATTTCCCGTTTCATTTTGGTGAGCTTCAATATTTTCCATTATCTAGAAAAAAACAAATGAAATTATTATTCAAAAATTTAAAGAAAACAAGGTAACATTATTAGCTAAAGAACAAAGTGTAATTTTTTTGAAAAATAACTAAAAGAAGCTATGCTATCCAAGACAAAAACTAAAGAATAACTACTTGCAACAAGGGCACTACATTAAAGTGCTCACATTTTAAACTAAAGAATAAAAGAAAACTCTATAGGAGATGCATTTCCTGAGTTTGAAAAAATGAGAAATGAAGAGTGCCTTTCCATTGAGAATGATTTTTGTGTCATACTCAATTGAGAAGGGGCTTGTTGGAGGTGATGCAGGTCATCAAAGTCAGAGAAGAAAAGTACTGTAAAGTGAGAAATGAAGAGAAACAACAAGATTTGGATTCCTTTCTGAAATATGTAATGCATCATTTCTTCCCCAAGATAGACAAACAAAGACATGGTGATCTGAATCTGCTAAGATTTCTGCTGGAGACGAGAAACTCACATAAAAACATTTTAAGATGATTGTAGAACCTCTACGAAGATTATCAATGATAAATAAGTGTATAGTCTGCATTGTGTAGTTCCCACGATGATTCATCTCTTGAAAATGAATACATAAGGTTAGAGGCTCTGGATAATCAAATTTTTGGTGAATGGTTTTGAAAGTTCCTATACAAAACATGGAGGAGCTGCATGTATTGAAAACTATGCGACTTTCATATTGCAGTAGGTATCTCAAAGCAGAGTGACAACCTTCCATGGAGAGTTCAATCTCTAGTTCTAGTTCAAATTTTAAAACCATGTGAATAATAATCTGCTTTAATTGTTAATGAAGATGGCCCAAAGAAAGCACCAAAGTATGGAAAGTTTAGACAGAGGTACAAGATGATTTCCTCATCATTCTTCCCAACATGATGCATTGGAATCTAATGCATACAAATAGAGTGAAAGAAGCCCAATGGTATATATTGCATAATGTTGGCACTGCAACTAAACATGGTAGTATAAAAACTAAATATGGTATTATAAAAACTAAGCTTATGAGGTTTCTATGATTGAAAAAAATCTAAAAAAATGAGTTTTAATTACTCAAAATTTATGAAGCAAATAACTACTTGCAACAAGGGCACTACATTAAAGTGCTCACATTTTTAACTAAAGAATAAAAGAAAACTCTATAGATGCCCAAAAAGGGGTCATTTTATAGACTTCCAATATTAGTAGAAGACTAATAACCGACTCTACTAAGAAACAAAAAATGTGAAGTAAGAGCCAAATATGAAGAAATTATCCTAAAAGGGTAGAAGCTTTCCAGTTTAACATTTCAAAAAGAGAAAATTTTACTTCCTCAAGACAGACTCAAACAAAACACAACAGTGAACATAGTTATCAACAAATATAGAATTTACCTCTTTTGAAATAGCTTTTAGACAATAACTAAAGTTTTCACGGTCTTCTCAATACCCCTGGTAATTTCAATGTGTATTCTCCACCTCCAATCTGCAACTAAACATGGTAGTATAAAAACTAAGCTTATGAGGTTTCTATGATTGTAAAAAAATATATGGAAATTGAGTTTTAATTACTCAAAATTTATGAAGCAAATTACTACTTGCAACAAGGGCACTACATTAAAGTGCTCACATTTGTAACTAAAGCTTTGACGGTCTTGTCAATACCCCTGCTAATTTGTTGGGTTTGCCCCACCTACAACCTGCAAGTAAACACGGTAGTATTGGTATTCAACTATTTCTTTTAAAAATCAGATGCCCTATCAACACAATATCATCTAGGCTTTTAATAATATTAGATTAAAAAACACCATCAAAACCTAAGGTAAAAACCTGAAGCTAAACTAAACATATTACCTTTAAAATCCCTTTGTATAATAATTTTTTTGGTGAAATCAAAAACATAATCTGTACCACACCTGGGCAAACTTGAATGAAGCAACTCACCTGAAACGCAAAAACTAATTAACCAAATCCAGCAGCCCACATCCCTTCACCAACATTTTCATCCAAAAAAGTGAAGCATCACAGATGTAATAAAACCAAAAATAAGAAGTTAAATTGCCAATGATTGAAACTATGAAGAAATGGGTGAAAGCAAAAAAATGTGCAAACAAAAACAGCTGAAAGGGAAATAAATATGCAAAAAACAAATAACGGAACCCCACTCTCTGCCATAATCAAAAAATTTGTTGCCTCCAATACCTGGACGACCAGATTCTTTGGTACAAAGCTCCCAAACTGTTATCCTGGAGAAAATATGCTCAAACAATGAAGGGAACCCACGTTGGTTTTTTTTTTCTTATATTAAAAACATTCGATGGAGGAGATTAAATTGACCGTATTGCATTGCTTATAGTGATCTTTCCACCATCGATTTAATTATTTAGCTTTCCATTCTCAAATAGGACACGCCTTCGGCATAATAAAGATAATAAATTTGGTTTTTATTTTTAATTTATGGTAGAGGGATTTCATCAACGTCTTGTTTGCAATTTATTTTAGGTTTTAAATGTTTGTAGTTTATTTTTAGGTTTTTCGGAGTTTTTTGTGGGTATGTAGTAAAGGATTTTTAAATTTTTGAATTACAATTAAAATTGTTATTTGACATGTTTTTATTTTTAAGATTTTGTTGTCAAACCATTCAAAATGTAAATGAATGAAAGGAAAGTATTAACAAAATTAGAAATGATAAAAAAAATTGTGTTCTACTTCTATTCAATGGGAATGCAAAACATAAAAGTTAAGTGATCATAATGAAAATAACAGATGAGTATATATACAAATATACCATTCAAGAGTTTAAAAACACAATCAATGTGGGATAAAGTGAAAATTTCCCAAGTAAAGTTAACTAAGTGTGAAAAGAACCTAAGTGGGGAATAAAAAAATTTGTGTTCTACTTCTATTCATGAGAATGCAAAACATAAAAGTTAAGTGATTAGAATGAAAATATTTGATGAGTATATATAAAATATACCATCCAAGAGATTAACAACATAATCAATGTGGGATAAAGTGAAAAATTCCCAAGTAAAGTTAACTAAGTGTGAAAAGAACCTAAGTGGAGAACTAGCTAGAAAATAAACTACATATGAAATATATCTCCTTTTTTTTTTCTTTAAATGAAGTGAAAGAAACGAGATAAATGCATAGCACATAAACCTTTACCTCAAATCACCTTCAAACTCCATGATTGAGCTTAATAGATGGAACGTGGTTGCTTATCAAACCAATAGCATGATGGTATGATCAAGATGATTCAATAAAAAATTGGACAACATAACAATAACATAAGACTGGATATTGCAAATGGGATGAGAGGCCTCTAACTTATAGAATTTTCATGAGAGAAATCAAGGGTGAAGATGCATTGGTTAATGAATGGCTAGGATTGAAGAAGGATTAGGGTTTGAATCAAGGATGTAGTCATGCGACAAGTGTCACATGAGGAATAAGGGCTATGTTTGGGATTAGGATTAGGGTAACAATCTTCATGCAAATGGCTAAGATTAAGAGGTGTGATATGAAATAGATGGATGAGATGAAAAGTTAGTTTGAGTTTTGGCAAGTGTCTAGGTTCAATGAATCTAGACAAGGTCTTAGACATGTGAAAGAGACACTTGTCACATGATGAAAAATTTAGATTGTGATCCATGTGAATAGAATCAATGGGTAGGATTAAATGGACAAGGATAAAGAGAATTAAATAATGGATGAAAAGTAATGGGGATTAAAATTAATTAATTTAGTTGGAGGGTTTTGAAAAAAGGGTAATGGATAAATTAATTAAACAAATAATAAATATTTATTTAGTTAATTGACTCAAACAAGGTGGGATAAAGGTGATGGGTAAATTGGTGAATTGAAATAAATATTATCTGTTGGTGTGGCAGGATATGATGGACTAGGGAGGTGGGTTTGGTTGGGTAGAGTCAAAGTTTAAATATCTACATTTGCTCCTCTTTCAAGATGGTGTTCGTTGGAGAATCTTAGAGATCCAGAGCTTGAATTGATAATAACCTTCACAAATAAAATTAGCAAAATACAATGGTATGTCTATCGATATAAAATGAAGAGTCCAATAATGCATTGATCAGAAGCCTTGAATATAGGTGGGATGAGGAGGTGAGAATTGAAACAATGACCCCAACCACCCTCGATCAGTTCGATCAGATCAATCGATCAATCAGGATAAATCGGATCAGATCAGATCAGGATCCATATGCCGTAATGATGAGTCTCGACTAATAGGCCATGTTAGTTACCCATGTACAAATAGCTCATAAAGTGGAGTAAAGGAGAAAAACCAAGTGGAAAATAAAAACGCTTTTTCCAAAGGAGAAATGATGCAATGAAATAAAATACATACAAGTGAAAAAAATAGGACTCATGATGACCCCCTTAAGACTGCTTCTAACACAAAGTACATGAAATGTTCCTCCCCATAAGATAGAAAATAGAGAAGGTTGTGTGAACCCCTAGAAAGTGTGAAGTTATGAACTCCATACGAGGAAATGCTTCCTCCCAAAACTGTTAATAGACGAGAAACCATGCATCTCCCCTCAAGATGATGCATGTAGTGTTAGTAGATGCTCGACACTAGATGTTGAAGATGATCCACGATCGTTAAACAATATTTCTCCCCTTGGGAAGAAACAACACCACATATATGTGCAAAGTGACTTCCCATTTTGGATAGGAATATGTAGGAAGTATGATGAATGTCTTTAAATGTTGCATATAATCCAAAGATTGAAAAGATGCCAATGATGCCTTCAAAATATGCTAAAAAATCTCCAAGCCAATGTTGATTTGTGGCGGATGCTGATAAGATGGATCATGTACTGTAGAAGATTTTGGAATAGGGACCATGGATGTATGGCTATGTTTGGACCAATGTGAATCTAATATTGTTGCAGACGATGATAATTGAGTTGGATAGGTCAACTCATGAAAATTTGCACAATTTATCACAATAGAAGTCGATGTAGGCGAGGTAATGGTGATGCAACTTCATCAAAGTTGACATCATATAGAAGATGAATGTAATGTCGAATTCTATAAACAAACAAAGATGTAATGTCGTCTTCTATAAACAAACATGAATATAGGCTAGGGAATGGTGATGCAAGGTGGGATTCTACAAACAAAGATGTAATGTTCAGTAGATATGCATCCTAATGTGGTGGATTTGGAATGATGATAACAATGTCCTAATGAAAAGAATCATGAGAACTTATACATGAGTCAACACCAGCTTCAAATGTAGCGACAGGTGATATGAGAGATGAGATATCAATGCAAGTCATCAGACTCATTGTTCAAATGCAAATGATGTTTTCTCATAATATTTCTTTGTAAGATTATTTTTTGCAAGCTCCTATAGCAATTCAATAATTTGATGGGAGACATGAGGAAAAAAATCATCCACATGTTGATTGCCCCCCATAATATTTGCACTTATTTTTGCATTTTCTAGATATAATCTAATTCCAGAAAAAAAACAATGTGAAATGCAATATTCACTCCCCTCCCCCCCCCCAAAATGATTAGTGTTGGTTGTAGCCCCCCTAGAACAATGTTGAAGCAAAAATTATAAGTTACGAAGATCGGATGCCAAAATCTTTTGTTTATAGCTCATGGATATTTTTATAATTTTGTGATAAAATTTCAACCCAAATCTTATTTTGACATGCAAAATCAGATTCCTTGCAAAATTATGATATAAATCAAAAAATAGTTTGCAAATTTTTGATAACCAGGGTGAAAGTTATGCCTTGTCAAAATTTTCTTACGAAGATGACTTTAAAGGTCAAAAATTGATATTAAACAATACCAAATCAAAAACATCTTTATGTCAAAATGTTGGCGATAAAACCAACTTGTCGATGACTATTTACACTCAAACCCCCCCGTTTGTAAGTTATGCAAAGAACACCCCTTTACAAGTACTTTATGTTTCACGGTGACTGGTCGACATTGTGGAAACATGGTGTCATTGTTATGATATAATTCTAGGATTTTATTGTTATAGTTGACACAATTTTAATCTCTATACCCTAAAGTAATTGATGACAGGTATTTGATAGTACCCTCGACTGTGCACACTAAGTAAAATGATTGTGTTTGCCACAAAGGCAATATTTACAATGAATTTCCCTATTGTAGCGAAAATACTTGAGTTTGTATTGGATAAGAAAACAAACTCTATACTTGGAACCTATAGAGATTTCAGTGCACGTGGTGTTTGGAGGGCGTGTATGACCAAGTCATGAGGTTTAAACCATACACAATGCTTGGATAACAAATGAAACTCCTGCACTGATTTGGTGTGCTGAAGAGATTGGGCAGATCAAAGGTGCCTATGGAGGGCATGAGGAGGGTCACGTGTGGCTAAAGACTAGGTATGGAGGGCCATGTGTAGGCACCAAGCTGAATTTCTATAGTGGCTTAAACCACAACAACAAAAAATGCAAGTCACAATGACCATGCAATCCTAAAGGCACGTGGCCTTTTCTACAAATAGATCTTTTGAAAGAGAATGTAGGATTCACAACCTACAAGAAAAACTAGAGGCCTACCACATAGATCTATCTCACAACTGTGAATAGACTTGAAGAAGATTTCCTCTTTTTATTTCTTGCCTGGTGCACCAAGCTGAAGCTATCACTATTAATAGAGGTCAACGCTTATGTGGATTTGTGGTGTGAAGAAAATCGTAGATGTCATTGTGGTCAAGCGCATTGGAAGGAAGGTCACATGGAAATGTTATGAAGTTGTATAAATGGAGATTGGCATAAAGAAGGGTGAGATGTATGTGCTATGCAACAATGAATAAGAATCAACCTGACATATAATCGCGCGTGGGCATTGATAGTACTTGTGAAAATTTTTGCCTCATGGAACTTCCAATTCCTTTTGATGTCTTATTAATGACTACTTTATAAGAGCTTCTATGAATGTTCATTAGGGTTTTGTGCGAAAGAATACCCTAACCTTTAGCAACACCATTGCACTTTTGTTCTAATTTTGTGTTGATTATTTACCCCCGGTGACCTAATCCCTTAACTTACAACTTAAAGGCATTTATTTTGTGCTTTTATCGACCCCCTTTTTCATAGCACCAGATTTACCCATTATCATCACATGCATTTTAAGCCTTTTAAAATCTTGTGGTTTACCTGTGCCCACTAGACACATGACATCATTTCGCACTACTTCGATTCGCAGAGGTATTTTATGTTACTATTTTCTTCCCATGAGCCTGTGAAATTCCTTTTTATCTCTTGATATAATTCATGTGTACAGGTCGTAGTTGGCCCAAATCTTGAGCTTAAAGCGATCGCCTGGTAGGGCTTCATAAATTTTCCCGGCAAACTTTGCATTTTTTAGCTCACTCCCAATATATCACAATGCCTGTTGTAGAAGCCTATGCGATCTTCCACCTTGGCGTTCGATCCCTTCCCACAATCCAATCCTTGGTTGTCATTTCGTATCTGGCAACTTTATCTCCAATACTATCACTACCCGATGGCCTCCATCTACCCATCATAACATTGTAGCACAATGGTTGGGAGATTGCGTAGTCATCAAAAACCTGATCGCCATCTTGAACGAGATTGTGGGGTCTTGAGCAACAATATCTGGGTCGTTCAATCTGTCGAAGCTTATTGTCTTCCTAGCTATTATATAATTTTAATTCCTGCTCAATACCCACAATACGAAGTTCTAAGTAACAATATAGTGTAAGAAGCATGTGTTTAGTCTGTTAGAATGGGTAAAGACAATAGGCCTGCCATGACAGCTGGATGGGCCTTCGACCATAATATTGCTTTCCTGAAATGCATAGAGCCTATTATGAGTTACATGTAAGCTCCACCGCCATTCTCTCTAAAGAAACAGTATCCCCAAGCGTATGGACTGTCTGGCGCTGATGCCCACCCACCTGTTAATACTCTTGCTTGCATTAACATCAATGTAACCCCGACAAACAAAAAAAAATTGACAGTTGTTATGAATAAAAAAATTAGGAAACAAGTTTTAAAGGGAATTAATTATTGGTGGTTTCATGCGATGTTTGGGCGAAGTAAGCAACAAGCTCTCTTTTCTGAGCAGTGATATTGCCAGTGGTTTCAAAGCCTTTAAAGGCTTTTGCTGCTGCAATGAAGGCTTTGTAATTGTAGAAGTTTTTTCTAAGGCAACTCCCTTTATTTCTGAGCTTGGTCTTTTAATTGAAGATATTTTCAGTAGTAATGGAGGTCACACCTTGTTCAAAAGGGGTGGGGCCGACCCCTCCTCCACACTAGCTTTGACATCTCGGATAACAACAAAATGTTTTAGAATGAAATGATACACAACAGAAATTGATCCAGTCAAGTGTATAAAAACCTTATTGAAACTCATGAAAAAATGGACAGAGTTTGCAGGAAAAATATAATTAAATCCAACCAAACATGAAATATTTTTAAAATGAGACCAAGCAAGACAACTTTCCTACATCCGCTTCAATCCATGACCAGCTAACCCAATTGGGTATAATATGCAGTCATGTTTAACTAATCCATGCACACTTATGTATACACATGCACAAACACTTTGCATTTTCATTGCACTATTGGTTTGCAAATCTTATCAAATATGTTTGACAATAAGAAACTGGTTTCCTTTAATATTTTATTAAATATTTATAAGTTGACTTCATATTTATGTTTGGATCTAAAATATTAGATAGGAAAATCTTAAAAGGAAATTGTTGGGGCCTTTTAAATCTTAACTCTAAAGCAATAAAGATGCCACAACTAATTTTCAGCTCCAATATTTTGAGTAACTTCCAACGCCCATATATTAGTTGTAGGTTAATTCTATTGGCTCTGAAGTTTTTCAATAAATATCATTAGTGATATGTTGGAATTATACTAGTAACTCACTAATATTATTATTATTATTATTATTTTAAGTAAGTTGTGGGAAAGTGCCCACTCCCATTTATTAAAAAATAAAGAATAGAAGTTACATATGAGAAACATGAGGGAAGAGAAGAAAAAGAAGGGACTTGTAACGCCCTGCAACGCAAACCCTAAAGGACAACATAAACAACAAATTACCACACAATTTTTTTTTGAAAGAAGAACAATTCATAAGATAAACATGAACATATATTGCATATCAAGCAATTATACAATCACAATGACCATTACGTCCTCTGGGGTACACGAGATGGCATCACAAAGTCTTAAAACTAATACCATAATGATAACGAACGAATCAATATTACATAAAGATAACATCCAACCATCCATGATCAAAAGAGATGAAAAATATACATATAACATTTTATTAATAGTTCAATATGCCAATTATGGAGTATATTTCCACAGATACAACACCATTTAGAATTACATACTATGAAACGTTAACACATAAAGGTACCAAGTGTTTATATACATTTCATGAACGACAAACATCCATTAGAGATCATAAATTAAGGTCAAGGGTTACAATCGTTACAATGATAATAAAAGTTACATCATATAAGAGATATAGTGATACAGATGTGTTCCTCAACATATACGGGAACAATACAATAAGATAGATTAATACAATTGAAAAGGTGAATACAAAGTAACAAGATCAACTCTGACTCAGGTACAATCCTGGAGTCACCGCAAGAGGCACATATCTGCACAACTCGATCCTTGGCTAGGGACCCAATGGGGTGCATAGCACGTTCCACCCGACCATGTGGACCCGAAAGTCCACCCCCCGTGCTAGCAGTTGACAAGAAAGATCCCCATACCGCAATCCAAAACAATCAAATGAACCAATAGCAAACCAAACTCCACAACAAGGATATCATCAACATAAGATAACAGATCACAACATTTCCATCACTTAGCCAAAACAAAATAATGAAAATTCCAACAAATCCAAATGTCAAGATTATAACTCAACACTAAATAACCATAAGAGGTGCCAACAACAATAGGATCCAAGCCTTCAAATAAAATTGCAATATCAACCAACAATAAATATCAAGGGCACCTTTCATTAACATCAATCAAGTTGCCATGAGGCATGTGTGCAACACTAAAAGATAGAACTTGGAGGCTTCAACAACAAACACCAAGAATCAATTGCCTCAATAACATCAACAATTCAATCAACACTCCCAGAGGCAACCAAACAAGGGAACATAAACGAGTACTGTAGGAGAGTGTCACCGCATGGCCTTACATGGATTATCCAGGCAACCTATCACAAGGTACCACCTCCATCTATGGTTATCCAGGCAGCCTATCTCAAGGCACCGCTCCATAGGGTGACTCATGCGGAACCACTTACCTTTCGTGAGGACAAGGCAGTGATCTTACCAACCAGGTCTTCTCATCCCATCCTTAGCCTATGATAGCACTAACGGTATGGGTGAGGAACATAATTAATCTTGTTTAATGTTTATTTACCCAAAACCCACCAGTTCATTAATTAAATTATCACTTTTTAAGGAAACTCTTCCATGGGTTACCCTAACAGCCCCTTTGTGCGCCGGCCCCCATGAAGAGCCACTCTCCCTATGGGTACCCAAACCAAAACATGCAAGGGGTGTACCTTATCTCACATAGAAATCAAGGTGAATATAACACAAAACATGCGAGGCATGAACCATCTCGCAAACCCATTCCATATCACTGAAACAAGAACAAAGGAGGTACCACCCACAAAGCTCCAAATTAGAAATAAGATCAATGAATCAGAAAGGTCCAACCATGGAAGAATCAACATAAATCAAGTTTCTCCATTGCCTCTGGAAGCCAAAACACTGAAAAATCCACAACCTTCACTGAAGGTAATTTGGCATTTCAAGTTCCCAATCATCTCAAAATATGACTAAAAGAAAGTTGTTGCATAAAGTCTCCTCAATCAAAATTAATACAAAAGGAGGATTCATATCACGAGGCCACAAAATGACTTTATAAGTTTCATAATCGCAAAACGACAAGAGAGGAATAAAAGAGGCAATATCATAACGTGACCTTCAAACTTAATCAAGATAACATAATCAACCCATTGCATAATTAATTGCAAAGATCAAAATATTTTCAATAACCTTTTTGGACACAACGAACCCCTTCTAGAAAAGGCAATAATCGGAACCAAATATAAGTCAAGATCCTTCATAATATCAAAAATCAAACATAATGTTCCAAACATCAAAACAATACCCAATCAACATGGTTTTCAGTTCAAGCAACCCTTACATGAATACTCAATATCACTTTCACTTTGAACAATAACCAAATTAATGCAAACAAGATATCCTCCAAAACAATAATAAAAATTCAACTCAATATCAACAAACACAATATTCAATCAACAACCAAGATAGCCAAGAGGCATTATTCTACCACTTCCTAAAACTCAATACTTAACCATTGACTCATTTACACATTAATACCCAAGCTCACATATTGAATCTTGTCAAAATAACTCCAACTCAAGAGGAAGTCATGTCAAGGTAGAACCATCAAGAATATTCGTTAATCCATCACGAACAAGCAATCAGAACCACCATGAAAGTTCACTCTCACAATATCAAATAAAGACATCACTTCCACATTTCAAATACTAAGTCATCCATTAATAGATCAAATTATTTAAGTTAAACAACTTATCAATTTCTTTACTCAAATTTTGAGGCTATAAATGTCACAAATAACAATATCTAAGGTATATCCTAACAACCATCCACTTTTACTAACACAAACACAAAAATAACATTAAACTAACATAGTTGAAATGATAATCATGATACTTTATCTTTTTACTCGTTAAGAAATCATTTAAATAAATAAAGCAATTGCATAAACATGTTTTATATACATTTCCCTATTAATGTCATACTCTTATAGATAACTCAATGCACCTTTATAGACAATAACTTAATCTATAATTATAATCACTAGACACGTGTATATTTATACACATATACATACACATATACATATACATTTATAGATACATATATATAAATTCTTGTAACTATTAGAGTAATCCATTATTAGAGAATTACATAAATCACGGTTGTCTTAACCAACATATCAACCATTACAAAATACCGCATATAAAACCAATTCATCTTTCGTGCCAAGAAAGCGTAATATAAACACCCACGTTTAAACATAACCACTATTGTTCTCTTTTATACACTTTGCAAGCCTTTCTTTCTTTATTAGATTCCGCAAAACATTGCTATCCGAATTGCTAAAGATAACTATCTCTTGTATAACATTTAAGAAATGATTTAATAAATTATAGAAGTAGTTTATTTATTGCCCTAATACTTTCATCATAATTGTGTTTTAATCAACTGCTCAATCACTAACTTGAGATGCTTCACATTCTCCTAATTTTGTTAGAAGGTCAAGTCTGGTCAATGCCACCAACTATACTATGTTCTCATGGACTATCATACTAGGATAAATGAATATATTATTAATTAAATACTTATCACTTTCCCAAAAATAAAATAAAATTATTAACAATCCAATCTAAAAAACACATTTCCATAATCATAAAAAGAAATAAGTTTAATCTTAAACAAAAAAAAAATTAAGAAATGAATAATTACTAACATACTATTAATTTAACTAATTTTATGAACTTAATAAATCTTAACCTCTTACTAACATATTGGCTTATTAGGATTTTACTAACTTTCTTATTTATAAATTATAAAAGATTGGGTTGGGCCCACTTTAAAGATTTTATGGTAATACTTTTAAATCTTACCTTTATTCTTTTCTTTAGGCAAAAAGGAGGGGGAATTACCTTAGTTAAAAGAAAAGAATGAACTAAGGGGATTACGTGGAAGGGAAGGCTTTACCCTTTTTACTTTATATTTTTGTTTTAGGAACATCCTTTTTTTTTTTAACAGGCGTGGGGCTTAGGCTAATTCCTCACGCCACCTCACCAGCATTTTAGACATTG
>VDFB02079891.1:0-12385 GCA_007258455.2 Sequoia sempervirens | reverse complement strand
TTGAAAACAAATTTGAAATTCAACTCACAAAAAATCTTCAAAAATTTTCATAGAAGATTTTATTAAAGTTTTAATTCAAGAACTTGGAAAAATCTTTAAAAAGATTTTTATGAATTAAAATTTTAATTTTGAGCAATCTGGCTCTGATACCATATTACACAGGTAATTGGTAAAATATTCGATGTATTAACAATGAGCAATGTGCTCAATAAATAGTTTACAAGATTTACAAAAAACGGGAAGTTTCTAAAAAGAAACTCCAAATAAGATTAGAGATGATCTTATCACTAAATTACAATAATTTACAATATTGAGCATTAATAAACAATAAACATTATTTTAATATGAACATGATCTAGAATGTTCCACAAACACCCTAAAATCCAACAAACTCCTTCACAACAACTTTCACTTCAAGAATGTACAAACCCAGTACACTCAGACAACTCTGACATACACTGTTACTTGAAAAACCATATTCTAAAGCACAAAACCTCAAACCCTCTTGATTGAGGTAAACTACCAACATCATCAACACACCTTTAGAATTGCAAGACCTGAAACACAACTACGGAGAAACATGGAGCATAAACATTTCTCTCAGACACCTCTATAATGCATAATCACACATTGGTGAACACAAATTGTACTATATGACAATCTAGCATACCAATTATTGAATATAACACCTCTGAACACCTCTCACCAACATATCTAAATCGCACAGGAAAATCTTCAACCTAGAAGAAATGCGGAGCAAAACCAAAACACAACTCTGTAACCCAGAACAACATTGCAATACCCTGTTTCCTCTTTTTATCAAATTTTCTCAAAGGCGCTTGGAAATCAAGCACCAGAGACACATCCTCATCATCTTCAGTACTTCCACAACCATGGACAAAATCTTATCAAAGAAACACTAGAGGTTGACACCAGTACCTTACTAATGACAACATAATGCAACTAATCAAACCATGGATAACATCAACTGCTCATACTTGCAACCATCTCACTCAATTACATGCATCAATGACAACATAGACTTGTTGACATCAATGAAAATACCAATTGCTTACACTTGCAATAGATCTACCCTAATCTTATCATTGAGTCAATTTGTGTGTTATGTCAAAAATTGATTTGTGTTGAATTGAGTCATTAGGTTGAGTCTAACCTAGTCGAGTGTTTATTCATATTTCGATAAGGGAAAATAAAGTGATTTGTGTTATCTATTTTTGAACAAAATCAATATCAATATATAAATCATGTTTTAAACCAAGATAATTCAATAATAATGAAATTGTGATAATTAGTAATTAAAAATATATAATATATATAGGTATATATATGTAAGTATATACGATATATGATTAATATATATATACATGTATATATATGTATATAGTATTGATGAAATAAAATATATATAGATATATATTATATAATATGTTAATTATATTTTAAATATTTACCATGCTTATAAAAGCACGTATATGGTAATTTAAATCTACATATATTGAAGCTCTTCGAGAGGTATAATAGCCTCCATTGAAGGCTGGCATTTAAGCCATAAGTATTGACCACCATAGTGGCACCATACTAAACAAAATTTTCAAGCCACTAAGTAGTAGTTGAACCAACCTTTTAAATTCTATTATCTACCACTAATAAACATGACAAAAAGTGGTGTAGAAATCTTAAAGTTGAGCCTCCTTTACGAGGCATGGATACTATTTTTAGTATTCCATTTATTATGTCATGACACCAAATGATATTTCATTTGGAATTTATTAACTTAAATTGTGGGTAAAGGCCATAGCCTTTACCAAGAAAAAGGGAGAGCTTTCATTTGTCACTTTTATGGATGAGAATAGAGACAAATGACTCTGTTGAGAAGTACATGTTGAGAAGTACATCGATTAAGATTTTTTTTTTTGAATTTTACATTGGAAACATTGACTTGTGCTAAGTTTAATTTTGGGATATAGAAAACAACGACAAATCAAGCAAAAGATAGTTTTCTTTTTATCATTCACAGGCATTATTTTCAATTTTGAGCTGGTTTTTAGAGATAGTGCAATGAGTTTGAGAGTCAAGAACTCTTTTCTAATCTCTAGTTTTTGGCATTATTGTTTATGTATTGAGAATTAGTAGAGTTGTGATCATATTTTAGAAGGGAAGAGTTTGGTTTAATCTTTTTTTATGCAATCTAGAAATATCATGAGGAGATTGTAAAAAGGTATTTATGTGTACAAAGTTGAAACACCATAGTATTTGGCAGATTTCTCTCATAGTCTGAGAGGGTTATTAATTTAGTGTAGACTGTTACTTTGATACCTGCAATACATTTCAATTGATATCATTCCAAACTTAGAACTAAGATTTTAAAGTTAGTACTTACTATCTCCATCTCATCTCTCCCACTCCCTCCCTGTCTTTTCTCTCCTCCGTGCCCTCTCTCTCTCTCAATATATATATTTTAATGTAGAATATAATACATACTATGTATTAAATATATTATATTTTATATATATATATATATATATATTGTTGTGTTATGAAGACCAATCAGATTCAAATAAAATCTTCATCTTTATCTTATTTTATTTTATTTGTTGCATTTATTAAATATTTATGTTGCACTTGTATCTAAAAGGTGGTTACACACAAATATTAAATGTTGGAAGTGATTAGTTACAATATTTTTTATTCTAAAGTCAAAAGATAGCTGAAAATATATAATGTAGCTGCCCAAAGAAAATGTTTTATTGGGTGCATGAGGCACAACCAATGGCCACACTTCATTGGTAATTAATGGTACATGTGTGGGAGCATATTAGAACACTTGATGATGAGTTTTGTGGGCAGCAGGTCGTGTTAAATATTAGCAAAAATTTGCAAAGTAGTGGCTAGAAAAACATAGGAAGCATCGCGAGTTCCCGTAGCAATGGTTGTGTAAAACCAACAAGTGAAAAATGTAATGAAAAAAAATTCTACAGGTTGCAAATGTTGTTGCATGCATTGTAAATGTTATTTACTAGAAGTTTAATATATATTAGACCCTGTGTTGGTGGATGTAGCCCAGTTTTGGATGAACCACGTTAAATCTTTGTGTTCTTCTTTTGTTGTCTAGAATTTTTGTGTGTTCTATTTCTCTATTTTATTGATTAAATCTACATTTAGTTGATAGATATCTACTTTCTAACCCTAATAAGTGGTATCAGAATGGGTTGTGTTCAGTTATCCTTTGCAAGAAGGTCTCACGATTGAGTGGGAGTCTCGTGGTTGAGTGGGAGTTATGGCAGATGAGAGTAAGTTGAAGCTAGACAAATTTAATAGGAAAAACTATCAATTATGGAAGATGCAGATGGAGGACTATCTCTATCAGAAGGATTTATGGTGGCCATTGGAAGGGAAAGCCGAGAAACCCCCGACTATGTTTGACGAGGATTGAGATATTCTAGATAGAAAGGCACTTAGCAGTATTTGTTTATGCATGGCACAATTGACGACATTTAATATTTCAATAGCATAGTCAATGAAAGATTTGATGAAGACCCTAGAAAAACTATATGAAAAGCTTTCAACTTCGAATAAGGTATTTCTTACGAAGTGTCTATTTAATATGAAAATGGTAGAAGGTGGGTGAGTTGTTGATCATTTAAATGAGTTTAATATAGTTACCAGTCAATTAACTTTTGTAAATGTAAACTTTGATGAAGTTAGGGATCTTTTGATTCTATGCTATTTTTCTAAAATTTGGGACAGCTTAAGAATGTAATAGTTAAATTTTATTTCTAGTTCAAATATGTTGAATTTTTGATTTGTGGTGGAAAAGCTTAGGTGGTACATCCACATCAGGCAATATTTTGAATGTAGAAAATGGGGGAAAAACAAAGGAGAGAGGAAATAATTTTGGAGTTCATGGGAAGTCGCAAGGAAAATCAAAGGACAAGAGGTCCCAATCCAAAGAAAAGAAGGATTGTTGGTACTATAGTAAGCCAAGTCATTTAAAGAAAGATGCTGGTCTAAAAAACAAAAGGAGACAAAAAGGAAGACAACGCTAAGAGGCAAATGTGGTAAGTAATAAAACTGATGAGGATGATTTTATTCCTTTCCCTTGATAATGCTGATGATTCTCAAAAGTTATATTTAGGGCTTCATTTCATGCTATGCCCCATAGGAAGCTTTCTGATTAAGGTCTAAGGATTTTGGGTTGGTTTATTTGGGAGATCCCTGGTCGACATTAATAGAAAGGGAAGAATCAAGTGATTAATTTTGTTCTAACCTACTGGCTACTACATGAGGTAAATTAAGGTTTGTTAAATTTGATTTCTAAGGCAACTAGATGATGAATTAAGAGATTTAGTGATAAAATTGGAAGGTTGCTAAAAAGGTAGCTTTAGGTGCAGCAAAAGGTGTGAAAGTAGGCACCTTATATATTTTTATAGGTCATACTGTTCCTTCTACTATAGCTATTGCAGATAAAATTCAATGTTTGGGAACAATTGTTGCAATTCAACAGGTAGAAAATCAAACAACTATTGTGGGTTCTAAATTTGCACTATGAGATAATAGACTTGGGCATATGAGTGCAAAAGGTATTCAAGTACTTCATTCAAAGAATGTTTTTCCAAGTCTAAAATGTGTTAATATGGATTTATGTGAAAGTTGTGTGTATGGAAAACAAAAGAGAGTTAGTTTATTCAAGGATGGGAAGCAAAAGAAAGATGAGAAATTGGAGTTTGTACATACAGATGTATGGGGACCAGCTTAGGTATCTTCTCTTGGTGGCTCTTGATATTATGTCACTTTTATTGATGATGCAACAAGAAAATAGGATTTATTTCCTTGGCGCAGAAATTTCGACGTATTTCGAAACTAAAAATGGAGAAGTTTCTAATGAGAATGAGACGCAGTAAAAGTTAAAATGTCTTCGATAATGGTGTTGAGTATTGTAGCAAAGAGTTCGAAGATTATTATTCCTCTAATGGTATTCGTAGGCAGAAAATGATTCCAAGAACTCCATAGGAAAATGGAGTGGCTAAGCACATGAATAGAACAATAATGGAGCACACACAAACTATGAGATTGCATGCTATGATACCTTTAAACATGTGGGAAGAGGCTGTAAACATTGTTGTTTATTTAATCAATAGAGGTCCCTCAAATCCTTTGGGTTGTGGTCTTCTAGAGGAAGCATGGACAAGTAAGAAGGTGAGTTATTCTTTTTCTCAAGACCTTCAGTTGTGAAGCATTTGGCCAGAAATTTAAAATAGGCTGCTTTGATGCAAAATCAAATAAATATATTTGTTTGAGCAGGAAATTTGATATTTTGGTTATAGGCTTTGGGATTTTGAAAATCAGAAAATTGTGAGAAGTAGGGATGTCATATTCAATGAGAAAGTGTTTTACAAAGATTAGTTGCAACAACATGAGAAAAAAGAAAATGATTATGTATTACTGGATGATACTTCGAACAATGATGTTCTAGTGGTTCCTCATGCTCCGCAACAACAACAACAACAACAAATACCACAAACTCCAATGAATGTTATACGATCTTCAAGGATAATTAGACCTCTAGAAAGGTTTTCTCCCTCTTTGTATTCTATTTTATTGACTGATGTTGGTGAACCAGAATGTTATCATGAAGCTATGAAGGTGGATGCTAAGGTTCAATGGGAGCATGAATGAAGGTAAGAAATGGACTCCTTTGCTTTTGAAAAAATCAATAGACTTGAGACTTGCGCAAGTTGCCTACGTGTAAATTTTATTTTCCAAATAACAGTTTATAGGTTGAAGATGAAAAAATGGAGATAAGAAAATATTTAAAGCCAGGTTAGTTGTAAAGGGATTTGCACATACAAAGGGTGTTGATTTTGATGAAATATTTTCTCTAGTTGTTAAAATGAATTCTATTTGTATTGTTTTAAGTATTATGGCTACTGAAGATTTGTATTTAGAATAGATAGATGTTAAAATGGCCTTTCTCTGTGGTGATTTAGAAGAGGAAATATATATGGAACAACCACGAGGATTTGAGGTCAACGGTAAGGAGAAACTAGTTTGCAGATTGAAGAAAAATTTATATGGCTTTAATAAAGCACCTTAGCAATGATATATTAAATTTGATAGCTTTATGGCTGAGCACGGCTACAGCAGGTGTAATTCTGACCATTGTGTTTACTTTAAGAGGTTAGATGATGATAGGTACATTATTTTATGTTTATATGTTGATGATATGCTTGTAGCTGGGTCTAACATGGATCACATATGGAGTTGTAAAATCGCAGCTTAACAAATTATTTTCTATGAAGGATTTGGGCAACAAAACAAACTCTTTAGAATGAAGATTACAAGAAATAGTAGAAAAACATAAAATTGTTTTATCTTAGGCTAATTTGGTGTTGGAGAGAAGGTGTTGCAAAGGTTTAATATGGAGAATGCAAAAGCTGTTAGCACACCTTTGCCCAGTCATGTCAAATTAACTAAGGATATGTGTCCAAAGATACAAGAGGAGGAAGATAAAATGTCCAAGGTACCATATGCTTAAGCTATAGGCAGTTTAATAAGCCATGGTATGCACGAGATCAGATATTGCACATGTCGTAGGAGTTGTTAGTAGATATATGAGTAATCTCAGAGTTGAGCATTGGAATATGGTAAAATGGATTCTCAGGTATTTGAGAGGTACATCCAATAAATGTTTATGTTTTGGGGGCTTTACTACTAATTTAAAAGGCTATGTTGACTCAGATTTGGTAGGGGACATTGATACTAGGTGAAGTACCACGGGTTATGTATTTATAGTTGATGGAACAACAATGGGTTGGATTTCTCGGTTGCAAAGAGGCAGAGTATGTAACTACAACAGAGGTGGCAAAGGAGATGATATGGCTGCAAATTTTCATGGAAGGGTTAGGAAACCAATAGGTTGTTCAAGTTACTTGTTTACGAACATTAGAGTGTTATACATCTTGCAAAGAATTATGCCTTGCACTCTAAAACCAAACACATACAACTGAGATATCATTTCATTCGATCGGTGTTAGATGATGGACATGTAAAGTTGGAAAAGATACATAGAGATGACAATCCAATGGATATGTTTACAAAGGCAGTGACAAGGGAGAAGTTGAGCTCCCCTTCAACTTCGGTTGGCCTTCAAGGTTGAATTTAAGTAAAAAGGAATTAAGGGGTCCAAGGTGTTGATTTCTCATGGGAGTTGTAGGGGCAGCGGTGTTATGATTAGTCTCCAAGTGGGAGATTGTTGTGTTATGGAGACCAATCAAAATTGGATAAAATCTTCATCTTTATCTTATTTGATTTTATTTGTTGCACTTATTAAATATTTATGTTGCACATGTATCTAAAAAGTGGTTACAAACAAATATTAAATGCTGGAAGTGATTAGTTACAATATTTTTTATTATAAAGTCAAAAGACAGTTGAAAATATTAAATGTAGCCACCCAAAGAAAATGTTTTATTGGGTGCATGGGGCACAACCAATGGCCACACTTCATTGGTAATTAATGGAAAATGTGTGGGAGCATATTAGAACACTTGGTGATGTGTTTTGTGGGCAGCAGGTTATGAAAAACATTAGCAGAAATTTGCAAAGCAGTGGCTAGAAAAATGTAGGAAGCGTCGTGGGTACCTGTAGCAATGGTTGTGTAAAAAAAAGTGAAAAATGCAATGAAAAATGTTGCTACAAGTTGCAGATGTTGTTGCATGCATTGTAAAGGTTATTTACTAGAAGTTTAATATATATTGGACCCTATGTTGGTGGATGTAGCTTGATTTTTGGGTGAACCACGTTAAATCTTTGTGTTCTTCTTTTGCTGTCCAAAATTTATGTGTGTTCTATTTCTTTATTTTATTGATTAAATCTACATTTAATTGATAGATATCTACCTTCTAACCCTAACATATATTACATAATATTAATATAATATTTAATATTTAATATATACTATATATAGTATATTGTAAACTATATAAAATATATGTAGTATATAATATATAATACAACATAATAATATAGTGTAATATAATATATAATACATAATATGTAATATACAATATATTAGTATATTAGTAGATATTAATATACTAAATACTATGTATTATAAGTAATAGGTAATGGATATCTATTTTTCTAACAAAATCAGTAGGCTCGAGATTTGATTTGGAATTGCCAAACTTGGAAAGTCAACTTAAAAAACGTGTTTACAAAATTTCCTTAGTTTTTTGAAGTTCACCTTTGTGGTTGACGACTTTTTTTATCTAAATTTAATGAAATGAAAAGGGTTTATTGAAAAAATTGCCAGCTTTTCACCAATATAAGATATGTCTTATTTTGAATTTAATAAATAATTATTATTGATTTTATACCTACATTAATACTCAAAGTCCTAGGTTGATAGGTTGATTGAAAACTTTATAATTTTCAAACTATTTCACACATTTTTTTAATCTAAAAGTATGATCACATTCTATGCTTCGCAGATACTATAGGATAAAATCATAATTTTTGACCAAGTTATGGTGGTCAAACAAACATGTTTTAATAATTTTGAAATGTTCTAATAAAAAATCATAACTAATTATTTACATGCAAAAAGCACACATCCTGACATGTCCTCTACATGTATTGAAAGTTTCAAGAAAAAAAAAAAAAAAAAAAAAATTTTGTACTCTAGGTGGCCCATACACTTGCTTTTTCTTTTTCCCTGAAATTTTAGTACTACCTTACTGGAAATTCTCAAATTCTTTTCTAAATGTATTTACTTTTTTTCCAAAAAGGACTAGTAGCCTAGAAATTACATTCAATTTACTACAAATTTTGTTCTTACATATTTTTCAAATTATGTTAATAACTTATTCAAATTTTTATGTCAAGTTGCCTAACTATGTTTTTCCAAATTTTCATTCCCACTTAGGGGCCTAGTTTGGATCCCCATGATCCTACATTGACCCGTCCAATAAACTTGATAGAAATGAATATAGATCAATAAATAATATATAATATAATGCATATCCTATGGAAAACTTACATCTTTTGAGAGATCTTGATTTAAATGAAGAATCAACACATTCTACTATTTCTTAATTACACTTCTATTAGAATAACCACTTCACCTATAACCTAGATAAGATAAGGTAATGATGTGTTAAAAGGTTGAATTTTTTAACTTTCTAAGACTGTACTATACATATGAGATTTATACTTGAAACTAGCTACTTTATTGAAAAGCATGATAAAGCTAATTGAGGATATTCAACAAAATAAATTGAAGGCAAGTATATAAAAAACACAATCAACAAATAATATTTAATCATGTATGTAATCTATAGGATGATTTGTATATCAAGACAACCAAATTAAAATGATATACCAAATCAATTGACATGTTATTTGTAACTAAAGAAAATAAATTACATGAAATGATAGGAAACAAATTAAACATCAAGAGTGATCCAAGTCAAAGCTTGCCTAGGTAAGATTATAAAAGACATGAATCAACATATAAAGACTTGTTTATTTTAAAATAATGGACACATTTCAAATTTATGGTCAAGAGGAGTTAGAAAAATATGATGTTCAATATAGGAGACCTCGATATAATGGAATGAACCAAAAATTGTAAAATATCAATAACGTATGAGATTTTTTTTTAAATATCGTGCCTAATCATCTTGTATAATATTTGATGAAGCATTCCACGATATCAATTTTGCATAGTTCAATAGACTTTATCTTAGAATGATTATGAAGAAAGAGATAATAAAAAATATTGAGTTAAAAACATGAAGTTGATGACACAAATATTGTTGCATAAGGTATCTAAATATAGATATAGTCTAATGTACATAAATCAAGAATTTATTGGCCAAACTTATAATGTGTGTGAATAATTTTCCATCCTTGTCAACAGTGTTTAAGTTTATTGAACATATTTGATGAATGTTATTGGTTGTATTTACTGGTTGCTATTTCACTATAATGCATTATTTAGAAAAAAACAAGATATATATGTTCTTGAATAGCAAATAATATTGTACTTGTGGGCTTGCTTTTCTTAGGACATGACTTTGCTTTTTAGTTTGCAGTTTCTAAAAATCATATAAGAAAGAAATAAACACAATTATCTTAGATATCCTCCATTGCCGTTTAAATGATTTAAATTGTAGTTCTTTCATCTTTTGTAACCCCCCTGAAATGTTTTACCTTGTTCCAGATTTGTGTGCTTGTCTTTAAATGAATGGCTAATAAATGATTATGTCCATTGTACATCGAAAGGTAGGCATGTTGGAGCTTAATCATGGAGGGTCCAATGGCCTGATAAGGAAACATCACTAGTATTATTATGTATATATCTCACATGAATTATAGACCACCATCAAATGCCTCATCTCTTGAGATTATTGAAGATAATGGAATGCTTCGACTTGATGTATAAGTGATAAAATATTAGCTTCATGAAAGATGACAGAGAGTAAAGATAGTATCATGTAATCCTTGTTTAAAATATAATGCAATGTGTGATTGTAATCATAGTATAGGCTAAATACACCAGATCCTAATGAATTTAAGCATTATTTAACCCCCTAAGCTACAATCCCAGTGAGATGTTCAAAGCTTCAAAAATTAAGAAACCATCAGACTAAGCATGAAATAAACATGAAAGCTTAAAAGAAACCTAATTTAGAACTCCAAACCTTATCCCTTTGGGGAAGTGGTGTCGTATTGATATGGAATAATGACCCTTTCCCAATCCCTTGGATAAAATGAGCAACTAAATGAACTCCATTGTTGAAAGCTAAGCTAAAATTGATAAAATGATGCTATGGGTGGATGAAAGGGATGAAAAAGCTTGATAATGGTGCAAGTATGAATAGAGATAGTATTCAAATGGGCAACATAACTTTGCTTTAATGGAAGTGGATCCATTTCTCTCCAAATGGTGAGGTATTTATAGGAGAGCAAATGAAGAATCAATGGTCAAGATGAAAAGGATCAATCAATGGTCAATATGGAATGAAGGGTGAAGGCATGGATCAAGGATTTTCATCAATGGATGAAATCAAAGATCACATGGATCAAAGAAATCATCAAGGGCTCACAATGACTCAAACACACTTTGTAACAACTTTGAAAGTTTTTTACAAAGTTTGTTAAGAAAGAATATTCCAATTTTCGGAGCCAAATAGGAGAATATTCCTTCAGAATATTCCCTATGCGAGTGGATGGGTGAGGAAAATTAGTAATTAGCAATTAAAACTAAGTTTTAATTGTGCAAGTTGAGGAATATGAGAATTATCATTGGATAATTAGTTTATTTAATGAAAATGGGTTCACATGTCATTTAGTTAAATAATTTAGGTTTATTTAATTAAATGAGAGGACATAAGGTGTTTAAATCAAATAATATGTATTATTCAATTAAACAGGATGAGAGGTGAAGTGAAAGGGGGTGAATTAACCTAATTAGATCAATTAGATTAATATATGAACATGATGCATTTAATTAAATAATTAGGCTTATTTAATCAAATAGGCAAAAAGAAGATGAATTTCAGGATGAAATGGTGTTAGTAACCAGATTCAAGTGCGTAATACCATTCAAGACAATTTTAAGTGTCTTCATTTTTCCCCTCTTTGAAGCGAGGTACCTATTACGTTGGTTCAAAGATTGATGCTTTTCGGATTTAAACTGCTGCTTAGATCAAAAAAATTAAAAATATTATTTTTTTTGGATGCCCCATTGTTGCCCTAGCGGAAGGAATTAAGCTAGTACCCTACCCCCTTGAGAGATCATGTAGAATTTTTGAATTTTAGGTTGATCTCTCACAAAGTCGAAACATTGATTCAGGGGTCACAAAACGTTCCGAGACGTGAAAAATGAGCTCAAAAATGCAAAAACATCTCAAAATATGTCCCATAGCTCAAAAATTGGCAAAAAAGGCTAAAACCTTCACTTCCCTTTGAAATTAGGGCAAAAAACCTTATTTTTTAGGCATAAATATATGTTAAAGGGTCACTTTTAATTCATTTGTGCATTCACACTTTGAGATTTCCTATGCTTTTTGGTCCGACCCTTTGACGAAATAGTTCGTTGTGTGCTTCCATGACACATTACTTAGAACCGAGTTTGAGAGTATCAATGGCCCCCAGGTGCTGGAGCAATGGTACGTAAATCAAAAAATTTCTTGTGTCACTTTTTTCTTGAATTTATTAGGCGTTGAAGTTAGGCTAGTTTAGGTGTCGCTATATTGCAATGCTCTAGGGACTTTCGGTAGCACTTTTATCAATTTTAGTGATGTAATTGTAGATAGCGACGCATCTTGCAATTTAGAATTAGGGTTTCACTTTAAAT
>VDFB02079889.1:0-173438 GCA_007258455.2 Sequoia sempervirens | reverse complement strand
AAATCAAAAGATAACCAAATTGACAAAGCCCTATGCAAAGTGAAATCACTGAAATACAAACAATATATATTGTAATGCATCCACATGTATTGAAATGTAAAAAATTGTAGATGTTATACCTACGACAAAACCACCAAAATAGGAGATGGATGCATTGAAACTTGAATGCTACACAAAAATAATTTTAATTAGCTAGGAAAAATTGATCAATTTTTTTTATCATAACACCAATGGTGAATGGTGATTTTGGCAACATATCCTTCTATAAAACTAATTTTTGATAGTAAAAAAATGAGAGAAAGATTAGTTGAGTTGCACAAGACACTTGAAATTGTAAAATAGATATGCCAATTTATAGAATGTATACACCATTTTATGAATGCATATACTAAAATGTAAAGAGGTGTTACAAATGATAAACATACAAAAAAAGTGTTAGAACCTACACAATCAAAGAATATAAGTGAAATTAAGAAATATAAAGTTTTGTTACTTTGTAGAAATGTTACCTTTTTCAAAAAAATTACAAAAGACAAATGACAAATAAAATAATAAAACATGTTAGAAATTCACTGGGATGGAACTACCATGTTATATACAGAAATATAGGATGTAACTATCAAATTGTAACCTACAAACACAAAAAACTAGAAATTACAAAAAGAGGTTAGTGAAAGGGACATGGGTCCCACTAGGCATTTCAAATGTGCTCTTGAGTGAAAGTGAGCATACAAGAATAATCTAAACCAGGCTAAAATATTCAATTTACAATCAAAGAGAATAATCAAATTTATGCATAAAGGAATTCAAATAACTAACATAAGAATACCATTATACCAATGTTGAACTCCTTTGTTTCACTAGTAGTAGTGGATTTTTCTAGGCACTTGAATAATTATGACTACAGTGATATGTCAAGTGCTCAATGAGACAACATAATATTGCATTCAAATTTCTTGTTAAATGGCTAAGGAGGGTCTCCAATTTATAGAATTTTGGAAAGAGTAGTGGAGTGTTAGGATTAAAAAGGGAAATTGAGGCTCAAGATGCTTGATACCTCTCAAGGAAGGAGAGATGGACAAGTGGTTGAGATGGGAGGCTCCAAGACTATATGAAAATGGAGGGTGGAGATCAATCTTGGGAAAGAGTGGATGGTGGGGATGGGATGGAGTAACTCAAAGTACTTCAAAGTACTTTGGAAGGATATTCAAAAGAGGAGATTTGGAGTGTTCCCATACTCCAAGTACATGGGGTAAGTTTAAAATTTGAATTTATGGGGAATAGAAGATTTGTCCCATGTCCTAAGTATATGCTATATCATGCATTTACAAGCTATGATATGTGGATCCACATGGGAACTTAGGTGAGTCAAACCTTTACTAATCATTTTTTAGATGGATCCATGTGCAATGATTAGAAGAAGATTAGGTGGTAGAGGGTGATTAAGGGGGAATAATAATAAATGAATAGAAAGAAAAATAAATACATAAAATATCTATAATTTGGGAGGGAAAGGGATTAAGGTTTGGGTAAATAAATTATTGGATAGTTATTTACCAAGAATTAGACCTTTGAAATGATAAGAAATAGGAGAGATATCAAGAATATTAATTAAATAATAAACATATTATTCAATTAATACTAGGAGTGAAGTAGGATAATTGATCAAATTAAAATGATCAATTATAGGAGACATATTTATTATTGATGGGATGTTAATTTTAGGTGTCTACATTTTCCTCTAAATTTTCCACTATATAATAGCAATTTTTGTAGAGTACCTCCCAAACCTAGTCCATCTGATGAAGTCATCTCCATCTACAAGCCATATCCTTCTTTAATTTAATCTCTTGTAGTATCCTAACCTCCTTCTCTAGAATACCAATACCCAAAAATATTTTCTACTCCTAGCTTGTGATGCCACATTTAGTGATTGGCTCCACATAATTTGCCACAAAATTACCCCATTTTTGAGATAGAATTCATTTTCAAATTCTAAATTTTACAATAGCCTCTAATATGAAGAGACTATTCCATGAGTCCTCCCAAAACTAAGCTTTCTTTCCATCATGAACCTTGCAAGTGAGGTGATTAGTAATTATATTTATGTAGGACAACAAAAATTCCAAACTTGAACTATTAGGAAGATTATATGTGGTTAAATTCTAGAGTTATCTTGGGAATCCACATAATTACTTTGTAATATCCTTGACCATTTGAGATCAAGCCTAGAGAAGAGACTCCAAATCAATTTAGCTCCAAGAACCTTATTTTGTCTTATTTTATTTCTCAATCCAACTCCTCCAAAAACATTTGGCTTACAAATCGGTTTCCAAAAAATCAGTGGAATATCTTTACCATCAATTGAACCTTTCCCAAATAAATTTATCATCTTTTGGCCTAATTTTTGTCCAAAAACTATAGGCATCTTTAGCCAAGATATACAAAAGATTGGGATTGTGTAAATTACTTCCTTTAACACAATAATCCTTCTACCGCATGAGATCCATTTACCTTTCCAAGACAGGATCCTCTTAGAGTACATATTTGAAAAAAATAACAATTTGACAAGAGGCCTTAGAGTAAATAATAAGAGTATTAATGATTTTTTTCTCCCTTTTATTGACACCCAAAATAGGATTTTTCATTAGAAAATGATTGATGATTGACGAGAGGAACATTATTAGTCACCATAATCCCTTCCCAAATCCATTCTCAATGTCTCCTCAAATCAAACACTGTGATAAACAAGAAGGGGGAGAGAGGATCCCCTTGACGAACCCCGCAAGATTCTTCAAAGAAACCTTAAGGACTTCCATTCACAAGCACTAAAAATATTGGGCTAGCAACAAGATTGAAAATATAGTCCAACCATTATTTGTTGAAACCAAAAGCTTCCATCACCTTGAAAAAAACCTCCAATACATCCTACTGTAGGCTCTTTTGATATAAAGTTTCAAAATTATGCAATATTTTTTAGTATATTGAATTAAATGGATATTTTTCTAAGCCAAAATAACTCCATCCAAGATTGATCTTTTAAGCACAAAGCCACTTTTCTCTTCATCTATTATATAATTGAAGGAGTTTCAATTCACAATGTCTTTAAAGATTTTTTTTGTAAATTGTGTTACACAAAAAAATCATCATATAGTCATTGAAGCTTAAAGCTTATCCTTTTTTGGGAATAAGGGAAATAAAAGTGATATTGACATCCTTCAAATATGTGTCTTTCGTTTGAGATTCCTTCATTGCAGTCCAAACATATTTTCCCACAATGTGCCAACATTTATGAAGAAATCTAGCCAAAAATCCATTTAAACTAGGGGCCTTATTAGGATGGAGTTGCATAACTATTATTTTTTATCTCTTATGTAGTAAAAGGGTTACAAATGCCCATATTTTACTCTTCGTTGAAATTTTTTGGAATGATAATTAAAGTCAAATTTTTATTGCCCAAATAATATCCATCCCAACTATTTAACAATATTTGAAAGTAACTAAAGGCCTTCTCTTTTATTCTCTTTTCATCCTCTATTATTTCACCCTGTTCATTATTAATTCTTCCAATCTAGTTAAAAATCCTTCTAACCTTATTGGAATTAAGGAAAAAATTAGAATTTCTATCTCCATCTTTAAGTCGAATTCCAAAACCTTTCTTCCCAAGCCAACAACTCATTATAATTTCCCATCAACTCTTTCTATTTCATATAGCTATCATTATCCATATAATTTCTAAAATCCTCTTCATGGATATTATTTAGCTCCTATTCTATTAATTTATTCTCCTCAAAGATGTTTTTAAAATGAACTATATTCGAGAGTTTTAATTTTTCTTTACTGAATTTGAGCTTTGAGACTAAGGAGAGTATTTTTTAACCTCTTTTATGTTCTATTTCTCACCAACTTTTAATATGGGGAAGGAAGTCCTTGTCTCTCATAAACATGTTCTCAAATTTGAATGGGTATCTATTTGATTTAAGTTCCTCTCTAATCAAAAGCTAAATGGAAAGTGATTTGAACCTGAAATAGGAAAGATATTACAATCACAAGCTCTAATAAAGGAGCCCCAATACCTACGACAGAGCAATCTATCAATTCTCTTTGCAATGCTATTGAAACATATTTTGTAGTTCTTCCAAGTAAATTTTCCATTTGAGGGCATAATATCTTGCAAGTTCTTATTTGAGACAAAATTTATAAAATATATTTAGGATTGAAATCACTACCTTGCCTCTCCCAACTTATCTTCATTATTCAAAAATTGCATTAAAATACCTCAAAGGATAAAAAAATACTTTGGAAATTAATGGTCAATGAAATATTAACGCATACTAAATTTTTCTTGAAACTAGTTGGCAAACCATAAACATTAATAAAAAAAATCAAATTTTAGAGAATAAGTAACTTTATTTACTAGCCAATTCTTTGAGCTTCCAACCAACTCCATACAAAAATGAGGAAGGGTGCTAGAAGGTAACCAATCCCCTTGAATCATTGTCCAACTTCATAAACAAGGCTTGCCATGTTTTCAATTTCAAACTCATGATCTTTGCATCTTTTGAATTAAGTTTTATTTCTTGAATAAAAAATATATATCTAAATTAGATAATCTATTTGGTGCTCAACTAAGCATTTGTTTTAGGGGCATTGAGATCACTAACATTCCATAATGTGATCTTCATTTCTCATTGGGAAGGGGGTTCCCTTCCTAGATCTCATCATCATATTTATTTTTAGTTTCCCATTTGCTTTCCCTTCCAAGGATAACAATTTCTTTGTTGAATTCCTTTCTTCTTATGTTCTCCCAATTAGGTTTCTCATTTTTTGGAATAGACTTCCTTATGCCCCTCTTTTCCAGAGAATTTATTTCATCCTCTACCTCTTTATCAAGGACTTCAACACCATCCATCTCCAACCTCAAAAATCTTCCCAATTTGTCCTTCTAAAATCACCTTTGACTTCATAACTTTTGGGGATAGAAAATTTACTCCAAAAATAGTCCGAGTTTCATTAACTTATAAATAAATCACCTTATTTTTATCTTCTATCCTTTCCTCTACATTCTCAACATGAACTTTGGTTGGGGCAACCTCCTTCCTCTTAGAAAAATTAGGAGCTCTAACATCATCTATGATCCCCAAAAAGTCAAGAGACATTTTAAAGCTAGTTTTGTCTTTGATGTTCCTAAGCCTTTCTAAAAAAATAGAGGCCTATAGAAAATCAACCTCCTTAAACTTCTATCTAGCTTGCCTTTCAACTAAGTCAATGTATGAGATCCCATTGTCCTCCAATAGCAAGAGCCCAGTCTCATGAGAATCCTTGGAGAGATTTGTCGGTAAAATTTCATACCTCTTGTTAATTTCTATTTTGGTTTTATATTTTGGAGTCCTTCCACCTCAATATTTTGTAACCAAGAACCTTTATCAATCTAAAGTTCTATTTTCTCTAGAATTTCTACTACCGAATTTAAATTACACATATGCAACGATAGATACCTAAAAAATTATTTTCAATTGTTTCATCAATGGTAACAAAGGATCCCAAACAATTCTTAATCTCTTTCAAAAATACCTTGGAGCAATACTTTGAAGGAAAATCGTAAAGCCTAATCCACATTGGTGTAAACTCAACTCGAATTAGTGGGTCAAGTTTTGGCTCCCAATCCTTGAAGTAGAAACACACTCCATCCATTAGGAAAGGGCCATTATTCATAATTTTCTCTTTCTCCTCCCTGGTTTCACACTCAACAAGAAAATAGCCTCGAGGAAAAAAAATATTTTCACCATTTAACCCTAATTTGATAAATGCCAATTAATTTTTTTTCTATCTCGAGTTGGCAAAAAATATGCCCATTTCATGAAGTAAGCCATCTCTTTTAAATACAAAATCATATTTGCAAGGTCAAGCATTTTTTAAACTTTAGGGTTTTTTGGTTTTGCCCTAATTCTAATAGGATATTATTTGCTTTAGTTTGGGATGTTGAGGGCTTCATATGCTTCAATAAAGAACACATTCATATGAGTTTTTCTTTTTTTGGGAACCATTTGTTGGGAGAGCCTAGGATACCTCTCCTCTGATTAAAGTTTTCCCCAATTTGATCCATCATTTCCCAAATATTCGATAATCGATCCAATTTGATTGAGAACTTGTGCTTCAAAACTCCATTCTCTTCTCCTACTTTAGCTTGGCCCTCATTTCTTCACCAATCCTTTCTTCAATCATCCACAAACTTGGAAAAGTGGCCCTTCCTTTGTTCTCCCTCCTTGTACTCCCATTTTTGTTAATTATTTTTTAAATGAGAAACATTGCCTTCTTGAGTTTTGAAAACACCTCCTATGCCTCACCTAATTCTACTCTAACTTCGATCATTTTCCAAATTTTGGTAGTGATCCATTTTCCCTTTCTAAAGTATGCCAAGATTAACAATTAAGCATTAAATTTTATAAATTATTTCTTTTTTATTTTAATGATAAGTGATTTATTATCCTAAAAGTTGAAGTTTATTTCACCAAAAACAATTAATATAAAAATATAAACAAGCTCACTAGATTAGAGGAGAGAATCTTGATTAATTTTTTTTTTTTATATTTTCAATAAATGAACATAAATATTTATTATTTTATCAAAGTATTATATTTTTTAAACATGCAACTTTAAACTTTTTTTTTTTTTTTTGGGTAACTTAGGGTGTCCTCGCGTCTCAACCCTTGCGACCCGATGGTGTCGAAACCAACTTTAAGCTTTCACTTCATTGGTGCAAGTTGAGGCAAGACTAGTCCTTGGGGATAGTGGTCTCAGCCTACACGTCACCACAACTTGAAACATTTATTATAAAATAATATTTATTGAAATAAAAAATAAAAAAATCTATACACAAGAATATCAATTCATAATAATATCTTATATTCAATCTACCTTGTTTTTTAAATTTTTTTATCTATTCAATAATATTGACAATTTAAAAAAAAAATATTAAATTATTTTTAATTTTTTGAAAAAATATAATTCAACATTAAGTGAAATTTATATTTCATTAATTTATACTCTTCAATATTTAAAACAAATTATAAGTATTTTAAAAATCAAAAGCTAGAAATTGTTGCCCTTTACCTTTATAAAAATTGACAAGAAATCAAATTTTAAATATTTCAAAATCAAAATCAATAGCTAGAAGTTATTACCTTTGCCTTTATAAAAGAATGACAAGAAATCAACATTCTATATTGCCTGAAATATAGTAAGACTTGTCTTGATTTGCATTATGTAAAAATCTTTCCTTTCTAGATGCGCTAAATGATTTGCTTTCAGATGGGAGACCATGCATATTTAGTGATATTTAGCATTTTTTTAATAAATAAAAAAATAAAAAATAAACACAAAGTATCATTATGATATTGCTATCAGGATTCAACCGTGTAGTTTCGAGTCAAACTCATTGACCCATATTTCATGAGCCGGAGCAATACTGGGATGGGTGACCTCCCGGGACGGACCAGTGCTTCACCTCTGTGAGCATCACCTAGATGCAATGAGTGCTAAGTGGACCATTCGATATCATGAGAGATGGGTTCTTGTTGAACCACTACTCATGAAACATGGGTCAATGAGTTTGACTCGAAACTACACGGTTGAATCCTGATAGCAATATCATAATTTGACACACTGTGGAAAAATACCTCCTACTTATCAATTGATGAGCTAAAGAGGCTCTATTATGAATGGTTCATAAGGCACAACACTTGTTGAAGGTTTTGCAAATGGGGTAACAACTCAAGCGGACTTAACCTTGGAGAAAAACTCCCTGGTTAAGCGCGCTTGAGCCGGAGCAATACTGGGATGGGTGACCTCCCGGGACGGACTAGTGTTTCACCTATGTGAGCATCACCTAGATGCAATGAGTGCTAAGTGGACCATTTGATATCATGAGAGATGGGTTCTTGTTGAACCACTACTCATGAAACATGGGTCAATGAGTTTGACTCAAAACTACACGGTTGATTCCTCATAGCAATATCATAATTTGACACGCTGTGGAAAAATACCTCCTACTTAACAAAGTATCATGTCTGAACTACACCAATAGTTTTTAGAACTGTGAAGTTTCGAGAGTACTGAGCGTCATCATCCTTCTGTATGTATGCCGAGCGTTTCCAATTGTTAATGTTTGCTTTTGAAAGTTGGAACTTCTCTACAGATTACCTTAGAAGATTTACATTCCCTTGGAAGACCTGTAAGTGAAATGCTCCCAGGCTTATCCCACTGGCAATGTCATTGTGGTAGATGTAGACTGAATAGCATTGCATATTTTCCACACTTCAATCACAACAATAAAATGCCATTGCCATCCATTATTCATCTCAATTTCACAGCATTATGTTGAAAGAGGCGCTGCACATTTTTCTTACTACACACAATCCCAATGATGATTACTCTACACATCTTCAATTATTACAGACCTGTATTCATAAGAACGCGCTTTCACGAATGAAAAAAATCCACTCTTTCATCGCTCACTGGCAATTCAAAATTTCTCCACGCACAACTTTTCATAATAAGCTTATTTACATGTATGTCAAATGTGGAAGTTTGGCGGATGCCCGTAAAGTGTTTGACCACATGAATGAACGAGATGTCGTCTCATGGAATACGATTATTGCAGCATACAAAAGAAATGGGTGTCCTCACGAGGCAGTCACGCTGTTTCACCATATGCAACAAACAGATCTCCAACCCGATCACTTTACATTTGCCAGCGTACTCCCAGCCTGTGCCAAAATAGGAGCTTTGGAACAGGGTATGGACATTCATAAAAGGATAAAGGATACAAGAATTCTGTCAGATGTTGTAGTTGCAACTGCCCTCGTAGATATGTATGCAAAATGTGGAAGCATAGACAAGGCACGCGAATTGTTTGACAGAACGCAGCAGAGAAATGTGTTCTTGTGGACCGCAATGATCGCAGGATATGCACAAAATAGATTTGTTGAAAAGGCCTTAGAAACTTTCAAACAAATGCAATTGACAGGTGTAAAGCCAGACTCCGCAACCTTTGCCAGCATTCTCCCTGCCTGTGCCAAAATAGGATCTTTGGAACAGGGTATGAGCATCCATCAAAGTATAATGGAAGGGGGATTTCTTTCAGATATTATAGTTGGAAATGCTCTGGTAGACATGTATGCAAAATGTGGAAGCATAGGCAAGGCGCGTGAACTGTTTGACAGAATGCCTCAAAGAGAAGTCACCTCATGGAATGTAATGATCTCAGGATATGCACAAAATGGATTTGTTGAAAAGGCTTTAAAAACTTTCAAGCAAATGCAATTGGCAGGTGTAAAGCCAGATTCCACAACCTTCGCCAGCATCCTCCCTGCCTGTGCCAAAATGGGAGCTTTGGAACAGGGTATGGACATCCATCAAAGCATAGTGGATGGGGTATTTTTGTCAGAAATTATAGTTGGAAATGCTCTGGTAGACCTGTACGCAAAATGTGAAAGCATGGACAAGGCATGTGAGATGTTTGACAGAATGCCTCAAAAAGATGTCATCACTTGGAATGCAATGATTGCAGGATATACACAAAATGGATTTGTCAAGAAGGCTTTGGAAACTTTCAAGCAAATGCGATTGGCAGGTGTAAAGCCGAATTCCACCACCTTTGCCAGCATCCTTCCTGCCTGTGCAAAAATGGGAGCTTTGGAACAGGGTATGGACATCCATCAAAGCATAGTGGAAGAGGGATTGTTTTCAGATATTGTAGTTGCAACTGCCCTGGTAGACATGTATGCAAAATGTGGAAGCACAGACAAGGCACATAAACTGTTTGACAGAATTCCTCAAAGGGCTGTCATCACATGGAATGCAATGATTGCAGGATATGCACAAAATGGATTTGTTGAAGAAGCTTTAGAAACTTTCAAGAAAATGCAATTGGCAGGGGTAAAGCCAAATTCCTCAACCTTTGCCAGCACCCTCCCTGCCTGTGCCAAAATAGGAGCTTTGGAACAGTGTGTGGATATCCATCAAAGCATAATGGAAGGTGGATTTTTGTCAGATATTGTAGTTGCAACTGCTCTGGTAGACATGTATGCAAAATGCGGAAGCATAGAAAAGGCAAGTGAATTGTTTGACAGAATGCCTAAAAGAGATATCATCTCATGGAATGCAATGATTGCAGGATATGCACAGAATGGATTTACGGAAAAGGCTTTAGAAACTTTCAAGCAAATGCAATTGGCAGGTGTAAAGCCAGATTCTACAACCTTTGCCAGCATCCTCCCCATCTGTGCCAAAATGGGAGCCTTGAAAGAGGGTATGAACATCCATCAAATTGTAATGGAAGGTGGATTTCTGTCAGATATTATAGTTGGAAATGCTCTGGTAGATATGTATGCAAAATGTGGATGTATAGACAAGGCACGTGAGCTGTTTGACAGATTGCCTGAAAGAGATGTCATCTCATGGAATGCAATGATTGCAGGATATGCAAAAAATGAATTTGTTGAAATGGCTTTAGGAACTTTCAAGCAAATGCAATTGGCAGGTTTAAAGCCAAGTCCAACGACCTTTGCCAGCATCCTCCCTGCCTGTGCCAAAATAGGAGCTTTGGAACAAGGTATGCACATCCATCAAAGCATAATAGAAGGGGGATTTTTTTCAGATATTGTAGTTGCAACTGCTGTGGTAGACATGTATGCAAAATGTGGAAGCACAGAGAAGGCTCGTGAACTGTTTGACAGAATGCCTCAAAGAGATGTGTTCTCATGGACTGCAATGATTGCAGGATATGTACAAAATGGATTTGTTGAAAAGGCTTTAGAAACTTTCAAGCAAATGCAATTGGCAGGTGTAAAGCCAGACTCCACAACCTTTTCTAGCATCCTCCCTGCTTGTGCAAAAATGGGAGCTTTGAAAGAGGGTATGGACATCCATCAAAGCATAATGGAAGGAGGATTTTTGTCAGATATTATAGTTGGCAATGCTCTAGTAGATATGTATGCAAAATGTGGAAGCATAGACAAAGCACGTGAACTGTTTGACAAAATGCCGCAAAGAAATGTGGTCTCATGGAATGCCATGATTGCAGGATATGCACAAAATGGATTTTGCACAGATGCTCTTGAATTCTTTGAATTAATAAAGCACTCTGGAATATTTCCTGACATTATAAGCTTTGTTTGTGTTCTATTTGCATGCAGCCATGCAGGTTTTGTGGATAAGGGCTGTATGTACTTCAATCACATGAATAACCATTATTGCATTACACCTACAATTGATCATTATGTGTGCATGGTTGACCTTCTTGCCCGTGCTGGCTATCTTGAGGAAACCCTAAACTTTATCATTAAGATGCCAGTCAAGCCTGTGGTGGTTGTGTGGATGTGTTTTCTTGGTGCCTGTAGATCACATAGGAATATAGGCTTAGGAGTATTCACAGCGACACTGCTCTTTGATTTGGATCCTAAAAATGCTGCGACTTATGTTCTTCTCTCAAACATCTATGCAGAAGTGGGCCGATGGGGTGAGGCTCAAATGGTAAGGAGATTGATGAAAGATAGAGGAATAAAAAAAATCCCTGGATGTAGTTGGATTGAAGGCCATAAAATGGTACATGCTTTTTGTGTAGGAGATAGATCGCATCCATAGACAGGATTTCTATTCCAAGTTGTAGAAATTGATTTTGGGGATGAAGGCAGCAGGGTATTTTCCAGATTCAAGAGATTTCCTTAATGATAAGGAAGAGGAGGTAAAAGAATTTTTTCTCTGCCACCTTAGTGAAAAGTTGGCAACTGCATTTGGTTTGTTAAACATGCCACATGGAAAAACTATTAGTGTTGTAAAGAACCTTTGAGGATGTGCTGAGTGCCACACTGCAATGAAATTTATCTCCAAGATTGTTGCAAGAAAAGTTGTGAGAGATGTGAACCGTTTCCATCATTTTAAACAGGGGCAATGTTTTTGCAGAGATTATTGGTGATGCTAAATGAAGCAATCTGAAAAGAGACCTGTATTATAATAATGTGCACCATGTCAGACCTGCAGGAATAATGAAGGGACAAAGTTTTATGTTTAGTTTTTAGAAAGTTTTTTTCTAAGCATTTGGTAATCTAAACCATGCCGTTGGCTTCATATTGTTAGATGCATAGAGCTCAATGGAGATCACTGCTTATATACACTGCTGGAGTATTTACAAAGACATTTCTTATGACAAATTGGACATTTCATTGAATTGTTTTCATGAAACCTGTATATGCATGAAATGAAAAGCCGGAGAAGAGGTGGAGAATGGGTGAAAAACAAAAGATGAGGAACATTTCAAGTATATGGAAAGATATTTGACTGGCAGGAAATGGGAGAGAAGGGCTCACAATTACCCTTACCATTTTTAATGTGATGGATGATTCCCGTAACTGATGGGGTATTTCCCCATCACCCTTTCAGTTTCCTATGGGACCTATTATTCTTGGTTTCTTTTCCTATTTTGGGCTGTTTTGTTGTTGTCTCTTTCTGGCTATTGTCAGTTAGTGGTGTTATGAGGGGTGGCCGTAGCTTTTTCCTTATTATAGGAAAATAAGGCTCTGTTTTTGGTAGGTGCAAAGAGGCTGTGAAAGCGGGTGAACGACTCCACAAAGATTTACAGTAACCAGTTTTATTTTCTGCTTTTGTTAAGAAAAGGAAATACAGTGCTGCAGATTTTGTTTGATTGACTATTTTTTGTGTTTTTTCAGACAACATGGAACCACTTTATTCATTTTTCAGTATATATATATACTTACTTCATTAGACTTCTGTTCAAGTTGACTTGCAGGTGCAAAAGCGTTTGTCTGTACCATTTTTGGAATCAAAGCAATCTGCGACAGCCTAGAGGGGAGTCCATGTCAATTGGGGAAGGAGCAAGAGGAATGTAAGCCCTTGAAGAAACATCAGGGAAATGTTTAGAAGGCTAGAGGCACTTGAGGCCAAATCACAATTGGATGAGTCCGAAGAGGAACAAGACAACTTAGTAAATGCTGATAGGACTTTAGACCCTTTGGAGAGGCTTATTGAAGCAATGACAAAACAAGTTTCCAAATTAAAGGTGTATATTTCAGATTTTAAAGGTGAGCTTGACCCTGATATATTCTTAAACTAGATCTAGGAGTTAGAGATGTACTTTGAGATGGAAGACATGGACGAAGATGATCCAAAAAGAGTGAAGATCACTTCTTCCAAGTTGAAGTCACATTCAGCCCTTTTGTGGGAAATTATGCAGAGTTTGTGAAGATGACAAGGAAAAGGAAAAAATCAACTTTGGCCTACAATATGGATACATCTAAAAGCTCGATTCTTGCTCTCAAATCACCAACAAAAATTGTTTAAATAATTTCACAATTTAAAACAAAGAGATCAGTCAGTGCAAGCTTATACTGAACAGTTTTTTATGCTTCAAATTTGGATGGATATACAAGAAAGTGAAGGGTAAGCAACAACTCAATATGTGAATGGCCTAAAGTACCAGCTTCAAGATGAGTTTACATTGGTGAAAATTCTGATTGTAGACTAGGCTTAAGAATATGTTTAAAGTAGAGGAGAAACCAAATCGAAAAACAAAATAGTGAGTAGAAGGGGTGATAGTAATCAAAGTAAAGGGAAAGAGGTTTCTCTAGAACCTACCATCAGTGAAGAGTTAGAGGAAGGCAAGAACAAAAAGGCTTAACTTCAAAGGAAGGGGAGGCATCGGATGTAGAGGACGAGGACGGCCACCTTCTAGAAATTGGAAGCCCTTGAAGTGTTTTATTTGTGATGAATCTCATAAGGCCATAGACTACCCTCAAAACCCCAAAAGGGTGATGGTAGCCCAAGAACAAGAAAAGCTTTGGTCAAAAGAAGTTGAAGATGAGTCAAGAGAGAACTTGATGTTGAGAAAAGCTTTAATATCTAGGGACAAAGAAACCCCCCAAGTTGATTGGAAGAGGAAGAGTGTTTTCCGAAAAAATGCAAATGTAAGGAAAGAGTGTGTAAGGTGATCATAGATGGTGGATCTACCAAAAATTTGTACAAAATGGTTGATAAACTATAGCTTCACTACATTCTAAAAGCTAACCCCTACAAGATTTATTGGTTAATGAAGAATCATGGCGTGCTTATGGATAAATATTGCCTTGTTGCCTTCAAAATTAGGCAATATGTGGATGAACTTCCTTGTGATGTGATGCCAATTGATGCATGTCATTTGTTGCTAGGCAGGCCTTGGCAATATTATAGGAATGTAATCCATCGAGGTAGAGGGAATACCTAAGAGGTTCAACATGAAGGAAGGAAAACATCTTAAAACCTTGGAAATAGGAAGGATCATTTGAAGTGGTAGCTTTGTCTCTTCTAACAGAAGCTAAATTTGAGATTGAAAAGAAAAGTGAAATTCTAGATTAGCTAAGAAGGGAGTTAAAGGAAAATTTTAGAGCAAAAGGGACAAATGAGTTGAAGGCTGAAGTACAACTGAAATTTGAGACAAAGCTGCAACTAACAAATGAGCAATATAAAAGGAATGTTGATTTGCATAAGAGAGAGTGTATCAAGAAGGTGATCAAGATATGTTGTATTTGTGTAAAGAAAGATTTCCCTAAGGCATGTACAACAAGTTAAAACCGAAGAAAGTGGGGCCATGTAAAATACTTAAGAAGATTAATGAAAGTGCCTATTTGTTAGATTTACTTGAAGGTATTGATATCAGTCTTGTTTTTAATGTGGTGAACCTTTACCCCTACCATTTCGGTAGTGAACAAGTTTGTGATGATAATGTGTCGGGAGATTTGATCAGTCATTTACCCAGGAAGAAGAGGAAATAGATTGAGAAGGTAGTGGACACTAAGGTGGTTGCTACAAGATCCCAAAATTATAAAATGTATTTGGTTAAATGGGTCGATTTATCTGATGCCAACACTTGGGTCACTGAAGCATATCTCTTCAAGTTTTCCAAGTCAAATGCCTTTAAACCACAAGGTTCAACATCTTTCAAAGATGGGGAAGATAATGTAATAGATGATTCCCATAACCGATAGGGCATTTCCCCATCACCCTGTTAGTTTCCTATGAGACCTATTCTTCTTCTTTTTTTTATCCTATTTTGGGATTTTTTTTTGTTGGGCTTTGTTTTTGGTTGGTGCAAAGGAATTGGAAAGGATACAAAGATTTACTATAACAAGTTTTACTTTTTTGCTTATACAATGCTGCAGATTTTGTTTGCTTGACTATTTTTGTGTTTCTTAGACAACATGGAACTGTTTTATTCATTTTTCAGTTTATATATATATATATATATATATATATATTGCTAGAGTTGATTGTCAAGTGTAGAGGCATTTATCTGCATCAATTTTGTATAGTTCTTTTGGATGGGTTAATTGTATTATATTTTTCCTATGTCAAGTTAACCATTTGAAATTAAACTATATATTTTATATTCCTTATATAGAATTATATAAGTGCATGTAGATCTTGTCTCAGTTATGGTAAAATGTTTCTAATGTTGCTTCACATCCCTTTGCTTGGTGAGATAGCTAATAGATTTGTGAATGAACGCAAATACTTTTTAATTCAATTTGATTTCTATTTTTTTGATTGTAAGTGGAAATAAACTATTATAATTTATATAAAGAAGTAAAAAATTTACAATTTGTGTCTATGTTGTAGTTAGTAGATAGGTATGAAGATTTGTATATGAGGTTTATAGATTGATGTTAGAAAAAAGAAGACAACATTTGTATAGGTAAAAAATAAAATCACAATTTATAGTGTGATGTAATAACACATTCAAGGTATAACAAAATTGTGCATGATGAGATTTGTAAATCAATATTAATGAGACGAGGATTTGAAGGTGGTCAATAGAGAGCTAAATAGGGTATTTCATAAGTATTTAGAGTGAATAAGTTTGAAACAAGATGAACTCAAAATGATTGGAACTACAAGAATTTTAAAGAAATGCAATGAGAAGCATCCATAGGACAAAAAAGAATATTACAATTATATTCATAATATGGTCAAACAATATATTCATGTGTAGCAATAATAAATGACAATAAAGGTTAATTTTCATTTGCTAAGATAGGAATTGAATAATTTTGCATTAGTTATATACCTAGCAAATGTTAGTGAAGACAAAATTCCATATGCCACATCTAATGTTTGTTTACAATCCTTTTCACAACTTTTGTTGAGAAACTTGAATTTATCTAGTCAAAATGTTTGTTCAATCCTTAATTAAGAGGAAAATACTGCAAAAAATTCAAACCTACCAATATGGTTGGAGACCAACATTGAGAAGAGGAAAAGGGAGTATGGTCTACCTACTAGTGAATTTTGAATCATGGTGGATTTATTCAAGGTACAACCAAAGGAAAAAAGAGCTAGAACCTTATCCAACATCACTATAGATGCCCAAAGAACAAAGACTACTATAGAAGCCCAAAGAGCAAAGAGTGAAAAGATAGTCATCCCTTTGTGTGACAAAGAAGAAAAACACGTGCAAGCTAATGATTATCAAATTCAAAAGGTTAACCTAGCCAAACCAAAGAAGAGAAACAATCATTTCAAGTAGTAGTCTCCACTATTTTAGGCAGATGAACAAAAACGAACAAACAAAAGAAGAACTTGTGGCACAAGTTGGTGATCTATTTACCTATTTGGAATATCTTGTGGGCCCTATGGACTCAAATGCACCTACTCTCACACTTCTTGCAGCATTGGACAAACATTTGTAGACAAGAGGAGAAATGGGAGGAGTAGTTTAGGCTATTGGGGTATGGAGAGAGATGTTGCAGTCTCAAAGGTAAGAAATTGATAAGAGAGCTATTAGATGTTATCACCAAATCAACGATGAAATCAATGCCACAATAGAGTTTACAGAAAACACCAATGACGAGTTGATTATCTTGGATGATAATTTACCTTGGCTGGAAAGGATCTCAAAAATTCAGTTTCCTACCTTGGTGGCCAAAGAAATTGTTCCAGACATGTTATCCATATTTTTGAACTCAACAATTTTTTAACTTTTTCATATTTGTTAATGTAGACACTCAAAAATGTCCTAATCAATATCATACATTTAAAATAGATTTATTAACATTATTTCCTCTTTAATCAATCCTCTTTTCGCTTAATTGATTTAATTAGCCTAACTAATTAATTAATTGCATCATTTTCATCTATTGGCCTAATTAATTTAATCAAGTTAATTCATTTCTTTTCACACTAATACTTCATCTAATTAAATTAAATAAATTAAAATATTTAATTTAATTCCTTAAGTCATCTTATTTAATTAAATAACCCTAATTTATTTAATTAAATATCATTTCATCTCTCCCCTATTTATTAAATCATTTTATTTAATAAATATCTCTTTAATTCTTCTAATCCCCTAATTGCATAAATTAAAATCTTGTTTAATTAGCAATTAAACTAATTTTCCTCTAGGCAAAGAGAATATTCCCATGGAATATTCCCTATCCCCTTTTTGCACAATTAAAACTTTGTTTTAATTTGTATATTATCTTTTTTCCTACCCAAAGGAATATTCCAAGGAATATTATCTCTCCTCCAATCAACTCACTTGGCTTCTTGAACAAGCTAAACCTTCAACCTTTTGAACAAGTTACCTTTGACCTGTGTGAGTAGGTCAAAAGTGTGTTTGTTTGAGGCAAGTGTGAGTCTTTGATTAAAATCCCATCATGCATTCTCATCCATTGATGAACATCCATGATCCATGTCTTTCATCCCCTTCATCTTGAACCGTTGATTAAGCTTTTTGATCTCAACCATTCATTCATCATTTGCTCTCCTATAAATAGATCACTATTTAGAGATAAATGGATCCATCTTTCAATTGCAAACTTATGCTGTTGAATTTACTTGCATCCATACTCACATTTTACTCACTTGTTAGCTTATTTAGTTCATTTTCATTGCATAATAACTTAGAGCATCCATTAATGGCTTCCATGCATCCATCTTAGCTTGTTTATAAATTAGGGTTTTTCATCTTTTAGCATTGCTTTAACTTAAATTAGCTTAGCAATAGCATAATTAGATCATTTGTAGCATAAAATAATGGTAACTTAGCTTTCATGATGTTCATTTTTGCATAAACTAGGTTTTCATACATCAGTCACAATTGTTTCATCGATTCTCTTCCATAAAATCAATTGAAACAAGCTCACTAATCATGAGATTGGGAAAGGGTGGTTGTTTCACATCAACACAACACCAAATCCAAAATAGGATAAGTTTCAGATGGGCTAGATTAGGAATTTAACTATTTTTGTGTAGTTTGTAGATTTCATTTTCAATTAAATGCTTAGTTTAGATTTCCATTTTGAATGATCTTGTTTGTAGATGTAGGTATGTTTGGCAAAGTTATGCTTCAATTCATCATGAGTCAAGTGTAATCGACCTTCACCAACATTCCCTCATCTCACATTTTGGCGCTAGAAGGAGGGAAAACCAATAATCTAACTATTTTTTAGCTCAAATTTCATTTTGTTGTTTTGCAGGTTGCAACAACGCTCAAATTACAAACAACGACGCTATTTCAATGGCGTTGCCATATAGCGACGCCCTGACGATTTGAAACACTGATGCATATTTAATCTGCTGACGCTGATTTAAATATGGCAACATGTATTCAATCTGGAGATATTGAAAAGTTTAAACGACGATGCTCAAACTCACCAGTTTGATGCTTTCAAATTCCAAATAGCAACGCTATCATTAGGAGCGACACCCAGAGATATACCAACACTATCATGCTCACTGGTCTTGTTGCAGAGCGACTCCCATTTTCACCAAAGCGATGCCCAAATCTCAAACTACGACGCTATCGTGTTCAACAACGCTCAGCAAGGGTAAGAATTTTATGTTTGTTTTTTCAACATGTGACTTAATTTCTTAGATTTATCTAATTACTAATGTATGTTTGACTGTTTTTTGGTTGTTAGACTAACATGGCTTTGCAGGTTTTAAAGACATGGAGCGAAAGTGAAGAAATTCTTTTCTATCTCAAATTCTATAATTGTAACAAGTGTTTGACGCTTTGGGGCAATTATAACCCAATTTCATACTTTTTACTTTCTGCTTTAGGAAACACACTAGAGTTCAATTTAGTTTAAAATGAACACTCAAAGTTGGATAAAATTGAACCTTCACATCATTACTTTACTTTGGGTTTAAAATTGAACAAGACAAACTTCATCTTTCAATTGGTGCTTAAAATGAACTCATCATTTCTTTGAAAGGTTAAAATTGACAACTGTTTGCTATGTTTTGTGATTTTCAACATTGTTAGTGGATGCGTATGCAATTCTCTCATGCCATTTGGCGACTTTGAGAAATAGAAAAATTCTCTAACACTTTGCAAAATCACCCACATCTTTCAATTGGGTTTAAAATTAAACAACCATGCTACTGTGAGAAAGAGACATTGTGTGTCCTCCCTCCTTGCGCTTTACACAAATAGGGTAGTCGAACTACAAGTGTACTCCCTCGCTTTTGTTATCTTTAGAGGGGCCTACCTAAGACCAATTTGAAGGAGAATCCAACCGATTTTTCACTTGTATGGTATGTAGGCCTTAGTTGTATAGTGTCTTTCAAAATAGGGTACTACTGTAAAAAGTATAAGAGCCCCTAGTAGGATTGATCAAAGCCCGTAGTGGCTTGTTGGATGCTCACAAGGTGCTATGTCCTCGATTACCCTTACTACAACCCATTTGTTTAGCATGCCAAAATCCTAAAACATTTGTTGGTGTAAGAACAATCATTTTGAAGCTGCCCCACATCCATACTATTCAATTGTAAAAATAGAAAAAAATATTTTTAATCTCCGGATTTTAAGGATTTTGAGATTTGGTGGTCCCGAGAAGTGTGTGTCGTGGAGGGGAGCCAGTGTCGCCAAATTTCTAACTGTTCGCATTGTCTAGTGTTTGGAGAAATCCTAGTGGGGACTCAACAAATATAGCCATTTCTATCCTAGGGTTGTAAATGATTGTGAGTCAATTTAACACTTTGCTTGGTTTGAAAATGATCCAAAAACATTCACTATCAAAATTTCAAACACTTTGGTTCAAATATGGACTTCTTGAGTTAGCCTTGATATTACTACTTGTCCTAACGATTTATCCTTAGCGTTTTCTAAATATCTTGACATTAATCTCAAATCCATATTTTCCCAAAGACAACATAGGCAATCATGGCTTTAACTTCATGATTTTTACGAAATGGACATTATGAAAGTTATGATGTTTTTGACATAAACATCTAGTTTGGAAACATAATCAAAGACAAGTGTTTGTGGTAAAATCAATTCACTTAAGCAAAGATAAATTGACAAATGAACCCCACATGACTATTTGGAGACCGATTGCTCCCGTGGAACAACCTGATCTTCTAAGTGCTATAATTCAGCCAAACTTTGAACTCATAAACAGTGAAAAAATCGATCTTATTAGTAGTTTGAGAACCTTCACTTTTGAAAACAAGGAAACAAATGCACAATGGAGAAACACAACAACCATTTTAGACGAAGAAGAGGAACACACCAATATTGAGGCTGGAAGGCCCATATTACCACCACCCATGTGGAAATAAATATCTTCCTTCCTTCCATAACCTTAAACTGTTTTCACATGATCTCACAAAAAATCAGGATCCCTAAGCCAAGATCTACAGGTCCTCATTTTAGACTTAGGCATCTCACTCCAAAAGCTCTTAAGAAACACCTTCTAGCAGTTCACAAAAACAGAAACAGATTGGTAGCAACTTTTATAGACATGCTTCAAGGTACAGTCCAAAACTATATGCATTCTTTTGGAGTCAAAATCTTGATTTTTTCACATGATACCAAATTCCCATAAATGATTCATCAAACAGTCAAAATCTATAGGGGAAAATCTCCAGCACTCCATTTCAGACATAGGAATCATATAACAAGGTATGGTCAAAAGTGGGCTTCAATATTTTACTGCAATTGTTACACTTTGAGGAGAAACTTTTATGCTTGAGCTAGGAGAGCCCAAACAGGTTTGAACATTCCCATTCATCCTCTCATTTGAATCAACATTAGTTTTCTAGGAAATGGAAATTTTGGAAGTCTAACATCATCCTTATTGCCTTGATCTTGTTGAAACAAAGGTTCACTTTACTAGATGATCTCACGTAAAGTAAGGATCCCCAAACGAAGGTCAACTGGTCGTCACTTTAAGCTTAGACATCATAGTGCAAAAGAAATCAACTAACGCATTGAGGTACTTTACGAAAATAGAAACAAGTTTTTGATAAAATTTTATGAACGCACAGTGAGGAAATATGCGGACATGTACATTTTCTTTATGAGCCAAAATCCTCACCTTTTTGAAAATCAACAACTTTTCTAAAACATTGGGTCTTTAGGATTTGAACATTTTAGAGGTCTAGCGTCATTCTCACTACCTTGGTCTTATCAAAACAAAAGGTTCACTTAGGTCAACATTGGGTCAAATATTTCACTCACCCCTTCATCAAATTTCATCCTTCACTTCATATAACTTTGCAAATTTTCAAATACACCACACTTTGGGATTTAAACATCAAACCAACTGCTAGCTTAGCTACTTTGTATGTGAAATGTATCATTTTCCATGCACTTAGTTAAGATAGTTATCATCTTTGAACTAGTTTATCTTGAAGGTCACAAGTCTACCCTAAAGATTTCTAGGTTCATTAGTATCCTTTATCCCGACATCAAAACATCAAACTCAAGTCAAAAAGTGTTGTCCCAAAACGTTTGCAAAGATCACTTCCCACATCACCCATCTTTTCATCCCACATTATCACCATTGCTCCAAAAGACTTAGAGCATCCCTTTTACCTAGATTTGAGTCAATTAGAAAGTTCAAACATTACAAAACTCAACACAACTCTCCTATAGCTGACGCAAAATTTATGGTAAAGACGAGATCACAACATAAGAGAATCATGGAGAAAACCAAAGTTACATTTACCTCAAGTGATCCAAATCCTTTAGAATTCAATCCAAGAAGTCATGTTACCCCATCACAACAACCATCATCTCCTTCAGGACTAGATGAAATCGAAGATGTCACGAATAACCCATTTGAGCTCACTAGGGAAGCACTTCTGGAACATCAAGCCTTTGAAAGTGTAGCTCCTATCTCCCTGACGTTTGTAGCACAAAAATTAAGACAAGAATTCACAACTCCATCACAAGGGCTAAATCAAACTTACATACCTAGTCTTACAACCAGCCTCGCTAAATATTTTGGTCACACCTCACCATTTGAAAGTAGTAGACTTGTGGGTACCCTTGAAACTAATCCCCCACCTCCCACCACTTCTTGGAAACCTACTTTTGGTGCTCCTTCTGTTCCTAAAGCTCCAAAACAGCTACACACACTGCTTGAACTTCATTATTCCACCACCACTTTGACATTTCAGGGACACCCTTCTTCATCCACACCTATGAGTACCACAATTATTCCCACCATTATGCAAAGAAATATAGACCCAGTATCTCAAAACAACACACAAGGGCATGTCAATACTATATCACATAATCAACCCTCAATACAAATAGGGACATCTTTATCCAACCCTCCGGTGGGTTCACCCATGCCATCTACCATTTCCACATCATCCCATCAATCCACCTTCAAACAATCCCTTGGTTACAAGTTCTATCAATCTCGAGAGTATCTTGATCACAAATCCTTTGTTTACATATTTTACACAAGGAAATCCTCAAAACATAAGACAAGGGAATATTTTCAATCAATGGACTCAAGGTCCTAGTGTTTCATTTATGTTGAAAAATTTAATGACATCATCTTTTCCCACATTCCCCTTTACTACGCCAAATCAACCGGGACCTCAAACATACATTCCTCCACCTCATTATACCATATTGAAACGAATGTTAAACCAAGGGAACCCTCCACCTTTCACCAGCAATCCGCTACTCACTCAAAACATCAATATCCATAATCCTTCACATATGTCTTAACAACCACCTGATCCCACATTACAAGCACATGCCTTAGCTCTACACCAAGCACAAAAAGCCTATCAACAAGTCGTACAACAATAACAACAAGAAGCAACTTTAGGACAACAAGAACAACAAGCAACCTTAGTAGCTTAACAATCAACTTTAACACAATAACAACATCAAGCTCAACAAGCAGCCTTAGCACAACAAAAACATCAAGCTCAACAAGCAGCCTTAGCACAACAACAACAACAACAAGCGACTATCACACAACAAGCACAACAAGTAGCATTAGCAACACAACAAGCCGTGCAACAACAACAAGCACAATAAGCAGCTTTATTAGAACACCAACAATAACAAACCCAACAACAAGCCCTAGTGGCACAATAACAACAAAAAGTTCAACAACAAGCTTTACTAGCTCAATAGTACACCCAACAATAGCAACAAGGTTCCTATATTTATCCTCATTTGAACATCATCAATCCAATTGCATCAGGAACATATTCATCACTTTCACAAAATCTCACACCTTCATACACCCCATATAACTCATCTGTCACCCCACCATATGTCCCTCCACCCAATCTGCAAGATGATCTAGCATCACAATTGAAATCATTCTCACAAGAAATGCAGGACCTTCGCATGGGCAAGACAAAGAAGCCTCATATACAGAACTTGTCCTTAACCATTTGATCAAAACATAGCAATGATACCATTCCCTCTTGGTTTTGAAATCCCCAACTTTGACAAATACAAAGGGAGAGGAAGTCATGTTAACCATATCAAAGAATTCAACGTCATGTGCATGGAAGTAGCTTACAATGATTCATATCTAATGCACCTCTTCCCTCAAAGTTTAACAAGTAATGCTATGGATTGGTTTTCTCATTTGCCTCCTGGTATCAATTTTTTTCAAGAAATCACTGATAAATTCATCGATCACTTCTTCAATCTTGACATGGACGTTAGCCTAGAAGAGTTGTACACTCTTAAACAAAATCAAGGAGAAACCTTCACTAATTTCTTACAATGATGGAGACAAAGAGCTAGTAAAAGCAAGCGGCCTCTTCCTGATGAACAACAAGTGGGAATCATTATAGCCAACTTGGATCCAAATTTATCATTCCACTTGAAAATGCAATGCATCGCATCATATGATGAGCTTGTTCCTAGAGCCCTTAACATTGAAAGAGCCCTAATCTCATAAGGAAATACTTAGGCTTACAAAGACAACCATACTTCAACTAGTTCAAATGAGAAACCTTGTATATGGGACAAGAACAAAAACGTAACAAACGACGGTGTAGTAGACACTAAGGTCATACTAAGTGCTCCTAGACCCAATAACAATCAAGATGCTAACATCCAACCCACTGTGTAACAAACATTACCACCTCAAGACAATCAGATCAGTAACACCAACATGCAACAAAGGAAAACTGGTAATAGGAATAAATACCACAAACGCAAGTACACATAGTTATCGGAACCCATCGAGACGATCATGAAGAAATTGGTATAGTCAAATTTGATAACACTTCCTAACTTTGAAAACTACCACAAACCAGAAGAAAATCCATCATAGTACAACAAATGTGATCTCTATGACTTTCATAAAATCAAAGGATATAAAACAACAAATTACATGAAACTCAAGAATATTATCCAAGATCTCATAGAGAACGATACCATATTTGTTGAAGTACCAACTAGGAACCAGGATCTCAAGATGTACAAGACCCCTATGCTGGATCATAACAAAGTAAAAAACAACGAAAAAGCTAAGGATTACACCAATTTACAACATACCTATTCCAATGTAGTTGCCTCCTATGATAGCGTTATCACTGTTGTCACCATCAAAGGATCTAGTACGGAATGTGGAGTCACCACACGACATGGAAAAATAACCGTTCAAGGAGTTCTCACATTTCAATCTAGGACACAACCTGCTTTTCCCACATCTAATTCTAGCAAGTGCAATCTTCTAGATCATCTTAAATAGACCCCCGCATAGATATCAATCTTAGAACTCTTAAGGTTATCCCCTACACATAGGGAAATACTCAAAAAATCCTTGTCTGAGTCATCCATTCCTAAGAACATTGACACCGATCAGTTTCAAGCTATGGTAGGGCATATCACCAACCATCTTCTCACCTTCTCCAAGAAAGATTTACCATCATAACCATCTCATAATTGTGTTTTACACCTTGAGGTTATCATTCATAAAAACAAGGTCAAAAGAGTCTTGGTAGATGGAGGTGTTGGTCTGAAAATTTGTACCCTGTAGTTGATCAAGAATCTAGGCTATTCTAAAGATACTATTGAGAAGACAAAGAGTACCATCATTAGGGCATATGACGACCAAGAATGGGTATCGCAAGGAATCATTTCACTTACAATACAAGTGCGACCTCTTATTACAAAAACTACATGCCAAGTACTTGATCTTGATCTTCCCTATAACATACTACTTGGCCGACCTTGGATCCATGCTCTAAAAGCTGTAGCCTCAACCTATCATCCATGTGTGAAGATTCCTTTTCAAGGCAGAGAAACCACTATCCATGGAGATCCTGAGCCTTTCTACTACTGCAAAAGTCTTGAGGCCAAGTTGTATAAGATCCCATAAATACCCAAAAATGATGGACCTACACCATCAAGCTCATTTATTGACTCATCATCCCTAGGCTCTACCTCAGCATCAAAAATATCCATAGTGAAAAGTATACCTGACGTCAAAGTAGTGATCCAAGATGATGGTTGTGGAAACTACGAGCTATTAAAAGACACCTTTGTCTTAGGAGAGTTACCTATTTCTCCTCAATCCCATGGGAAACTTACATCTAGCACTAAAGAACCAAAAACACTTAAGATGGTGGATACGACCTTCACCAAGTGGGGAGATCTAAATCAAGAAGATGTCAATGAGAAAGATATCTCTAAAGTTCTTTATCAAGATGAATGACCTATTCTTGTTCTACCCATGGAAGATGAAAACAAAGGCCTACAACTAATGTAGAGTATGTGATATAATAAGAATGAGAAGCTAGGGTAGAATGACAATGGTTTACTGGAAACCATCGTTCCTGAGAAACGAATAAATAATCTTGGCTTAGGTTGTACTACTAGCAAGGTCACACTTATTGGAAAAGGTATTTATGCTAAACGAGTTGAGGCTTCCTCTTGGTCACCTACATCATGTGATACAACCTTAGATGAATTTCCACTTGATGTTGCTGACCTATTTGAGAACAACACCCTCTTTATGATATCCATGACATCCTTTATCTCAAACAACCAACCAACTAAAATATGCCTAGTATACCCACAACTCATTGGCATGGATTAACAAGGACCAGTGATTCTAGATTTATTCAAAAACGATGAAGCAATCTCAAAATTCATTGGACTCTTTGAAAAATTATCATGGGAAGATCACAAAGTAGGCTTCAACATAGAGATCAATATAGGGGCATACTATGGGAAGACAATTGAATCCTTCAGTTGCAAAATAAATGAAATGCAACTAACGTGCAGACCTTTGAGTGAAAACCAGTTAGTGGCACTCTCTGGTCCCAAAATAGTAAAAACAAAGGATGCATCCGATGGTGAAAACCTCTCTGAGGTAGCCAAGGATGAGGGATTCAATCTCCCCCTTAGTGAAACGCATCTAAAGAAGTCAACGGTTCCAACAAAAAAGGCTACTCTAGTCAATGTGGGAACAAAAGAAGCACCCAAGATCACTTTTAATGCCGAATCCTTGTGGGATGAAGAACAGAAGAACCTAGCAACGTTCCTCAAAGAGAGAAGATATAACTTTGCATGGTCATACACATATATGCCAAGTCTTGATCCAGAAGTGGTTGTACATCACTTAGCAGTCTATCCTGACACCAAATCAATTAAATAGAAATTAAGGAAAATGCACCCTCAAATAGCACTCTTGGTTAAACTAGAACTACAAAAGCTTCTTGACGTTGGATTCATCCAATTGATAGATTATCCTTAGTGGGTTTCAAACCTGGTACCTGTCTCAAAACCCACTAGGGGCATCAAAATATGCATTTATTTCAGATATTTGAACAAGGCATGTCCAAAGGATGATTTTCCTCTTCCCAATATCGATCTCATTTTGGATTTAACAACTGGGCATGTAATGTTGTCACTCATGGATGGATTTTTAGGCTACAATCAAATCATAATTGCCAAGGAAGATCAACATAAAACTGCCTTTACTTTTCCATGGGGAGCCTACTACTGGAATGTGATGCCATTTGGGTTAAAGAATGCAGGAGCAACCTATCAAAGAGAAATGACCCTCATCTTTCATGACATGATCCATAAAATAGTTGAAGATCATGTGAACAATATGTTGGAAAAATAAAAGAATAGAAGTGAGCACATACAAGTCTTAGGACCTATCTTTGACAGGCTTAAATAATACAAGGTACGACTGAATCTAAAAAAGTGTGTGTTCAGGGCCACATCAGGGAAACTTCTTGGCTTTACCAGCAAAGGTAAAATGCATCATAGACATGGAACCACCATAGACATTGAAACAAATGAGAGGATTACAAGGAAGATTGCAGTCCATTAGAAGGTTCATAGCCCAACTATCAGATAAGATTCATCCCTTTTCACATCTTCTTCATAAAGGGATAAATTACAAGTGGGATGAAAAATGTGATAAAGCTTTCCAGCAGATCAAGGATTATCTACTAATACCTCCAGTGCTCATGCCACCAATACCGAACAAGCCACTGATCTTGTACATCTCAACAACACCAGCAACACTAGGAGCTCTTTTAGCACAACATGATGAAAATGGAAAGGAAAGAGCCATATACTACATCAACAGAACCTTGGTAGGCTATGAAAGGAACTATTCACTGAGAAAGCATGCCTACCAGTATTTTTCGCTTCACAAAAGTTCAAGCATTACATGTTGTCACACCAAATCAAGATCATTGCGAAGATTGATCCATTAAAATATTTGTTATCCAAAGCAACTCTTACAGGACAAATGGCTAAATGGGTAATGATCTTGACAGAGTTTGACATAGATTATGTGGAGCACAAGGAAATTAAAGGACAAATGATCTCAAACTAGCTAGCAGAAGGACCCATCTATGATGAGAACCCTTTAATATCTAAGTTCCTTAATGAATCAATGTTCCTTATTAATATCATAGCTCAGTGGAAGATGTACTTTGATGAATTGCTCACTCAACATGGATCAGGAGCAGGCATTTTTTTCATCACCTCTAGGTGATTGCATCCCAAATTCATACAAGCTATCATTTCCATGTACCAATAACATCGCTAAATACGAAGCATTGATCACAGGTCTCAGGATAGTAGTTCAATGGAAGATATAAGAGATAAAAGTCTATGGAGACTCACAACTGGTTATCAACCAAGTCAATGACGACTATCAATCTAAAGATGACAAGCTTACTCCTTATAAGAAGATGGTGGAGAATCTCAAAGATCTTTTTATAGACATAACTTTTAGCAAATTATTTGCATGAACAATAGAGCAGCAAACACCATGGCAACAATAAGATCATTATTAGACATACTGAACATCCTTCACTATGAATTCTTGGTAGAACAACTTCCTGTACAAACTTTCAAAACCCATAAATCTGAATTCACGTATGTCATTATTGGTCTTGGATCCCTGTGGTACCATGACATCTTTACTTACTTTAATAGATGAACCCTTCCATCAGATATCGCCTTGAACCTTAAAAATACCTTCGTTAAAAAGGCATCCTGAATCATGATCCCAGGTGATACCCTTTACTGTCGAAGCATCGAAGGGACATTACTACTATGTCTTAACTAAGAGGAATCCTTAACTCCTTTAACAGAAGTACACAATGGCATATGTGGGTCCCATTCTAGCGGTATGACATTAGCTAAGAAACTATTGAGGATGGGGTATTATTTTCCAACCATGGAAAAAGAAGCTCATTAGTATGTGCGAAAATGTATCCAGTGTCAACAACAAGGAGATATGATTCATGCTCTAGCTCAAGAATTGCAAACAATGATCACACCATGGCCTTTTTCGCAATGGGGACTTGACCTTATAGGAAAAATAACTCCAACCTCATCCAACGACCATAAGTTTATCATAACCGCCACTGAGTACTTTACTAAGTGGGTTGAAGCCATTCCATGACCTACATAATGGGGAAGCAAATATCAAAGTTTATCCTAAATTACCTTATTTGTGATTATGATGTACCACAAACCCTCATCTCAGACAACGGAACACCATTCAAAATTAGGATGTGAAAGAGTTGTACCAAAAATTCAATATCCAACACCGATTCTCTACCCCGTACTATCCCCTAGGCAATGGCCAAGCAGAAGCAACGAACAAAACTATCCTGAAAATCCTAAAGAAGATAGTTAATGAAGCTGGTCATGACTGGCATCTGCAGCTAAATCCTGCTCTTTGGTCTTTTCGAACTAGTATCCGCATGCCTATAGGTACAACCCCTTTCTCCCTGGTCTATGGATCAAAATCCATCTTTCCTACCAAGGTTGAGCTCCCATCATTGCGAGTGTCACTACAAAATCTAATAACTGAGGAAGAATACAAAGTGTCTCAACAGAATGAGCTAGAATTCCTAGATGAACATCATCTTGATGCCCTTAATGACTTGTAAGTGTATCAAAACCAACTAAAATAGAGCTATAACAAGAGAATCAAATGTCAGTCATTCCAGTTAGACGATCTTGTCTTAAAGCAAAATAAGAAGAATCTTCTAGATCAAGACAACAAAGGAAAGTTTGAGCCTAACTGGTTGGGTCCCTTTGTCATCACAACAAGCTACGAATTAGGAGCATACCAACTATGAACCCCTAAAGGTGAACCCTTGTAGGAGCCAACTAACAACTTGCATCTCAAAAAGTTTTATGCCTAAAGGGTGTAAATCAAAAAATACAAAAAAATAAAAAAAATGATCAAAATCCAAAAAAATGAGAAAAATGATTGAAAAAAGTAAAGAAAAAAAAATCATCCTCTAGTGAAAACCACTTCGGTGGCGCTTTGGGCAAGTACCTTGGTGAAAACTTGGCAAACAGGCGCCTTGCGTAAATAAAGCAACTCCATCTATTTGGGATCTTTTGGCCATATCATTCTTTGCATCACCATTCATCTCCCATTCACATCCTTATCATGGCTTGTCACTGTGAAGTATTGTGAACCCTTTAGCACTACTTGGCATATTCTCAAGGTTAGTTTGTCCTGCCTTTATCAAAGTAGGCTAACATGTCACACTAAGGGCATTTTGTTATGGATCACAACTGGGTTCTTCTATATCTTGAGGTCATGGGACATCTTATTAGAAAACACCAAAAAAATTCATAAAATCTTATCCAGAAAATCCAAAAACATTTGCAAAATCCTATACAACTAAAATCCAAAAACATTCAAAAAATTGTAAAAGAAAAAATCCAAAACATCCAGAAAACTCAAAAACCCTAAAAATATCAAAAATAAAAAATCCAAAAAAATAGAATCTTCTTATCAAACTACATCATCTCTTAGCTTGAACGTAGGCAAGGCCATTATTGATGTTCCCCCAAGACACAATAGGTTAGTCTTTTAGGAGTCCGTCATAATAATCTATCATCTTTCACCTGTGCATATCTTCATCTTGTAAATGGGTAGAGTCAGTCAAACTACGTGGTATTTGTGTGTATAATGTAGGCAAGGATAATCTTTGATCATCCCTTGAGGCCCTTAGGATAGGTCTATAGGTTAGGTTCTTGATCGAAACTCGATAACCCTTGCAAAAATCCAAAAAGATCCAGATATTTTGTTCGAAAAAACCCAAAAACATCCAAATAACTCTCATGAAAGTCCAAAAACATCTAGATATTCTCTTCAGAAAAATTGAAAAACATCCAAATAACTCTTGCGAAAATCCAAAAGCATCCAGATATTCTCTTCAGAAAACCCAAAAACATCCAAATATTCAGAAAACACAAAAAACATTCAAAAAATGGAAAACACAAAAACAATAGAAAACATTCAAAAGACCTAAAAAAAGCCTCAAGACATTAAAAAAACCCTAGACAACCTCAAAAAATCTCAAAATCCTAAACATTCATTTAAACTTTCAAAAAGACCAAAAACAACCTCAAAACATTCTCAAAATACCAAAAACATTGAAATATTCTAAAAAAACCAAAACCCATCCATCCCATCTCACTTTCACCCATAATAAACTTTCACCCATAATAAAATTTTGTCACCTTCAACCTTTGGAAAAATAAATAGAAAGAAAGTATAGCAAGTCGTAAAGTGTGAACTTAAAAGTCAAAAATCTAAAGTCTAAATCATATTTAAATGCATTAGTGAAGTTTATAACAATGACTCATCTTAGCATCATCATGCTAACATCAAACAAGCTCTGATCAACATGTCCTAGGATGTATCCTTCTTGTGATGGACATCAATATTAGTTATCACTTTAGCTAAACTTAAACTAGGCAGGAGCTATAGATAACACTAACTGTTTGTCTTTGATCTTTTCTTATGATCTATCTTAATGACCCATTCCAAGGACCTCTCGATGATGTCTAACAAAATGATTTAGAGAGAAAGGAATGGGGTATCGATCATTATCTTTTGTTTGTTGTGCTTGTGGGTACTCTTGTAAAATAATCTTGGCACATACTTGCTTAGTTGTGTGTAGGAAGGTTGTTTAGGGTATGTTGTTGACTATTGCGTATGCTTTGGTCCAATATGTTCTAAGCTTCTAACTTGCATTCCAATGATGTTTCTGTATGTCAAGATGTGAACAAGAACTATCTTATCTATTTGTTGAGTCAAAGTCCATTACACTAGATACAACGTTGTCTTGGTTATCAATACCTTGATGCATCATGTCTATGTGTTATATCAAACAATAAGGAACGATGAAAAATCCCAATCCTGAAGTGTGCACCCATCCTACATTTTCATCTTGCATTTTACATTGCCTCGTCACCATCTCTAATAAAGTCTCAATGGATCAAGGACTTGTTGGATCTTTTGAAGCAATCGTCATTGAAATCAATGGCCATTTAATCTTTATTCTTCTATCTTCTCTCTGCGCTACCCTGGTATCATGACAACCAAAAAAAATATCATCAATGCATCCACCCTACATCCACAAACCATCAACATACATACATATCATAATCATATCATAATCATAACGTATCCATCAACATAATCATTTGCATATCACATCATACATTTTGCATAATCATTTAAGTCCTCATGAATAATATAGATTTGTTATTCTAATCATCCTAAATTGTTGTATATCATAAACATTTTCATTCATACATCCATATGCATACATCGTCATCATAACATGTATAGAAAATATACAAGAAGAAATACATCCACATCATTTGATCCATAACATCTGCATATCATAATCATCTATCCATATCATATCATGAAAAGATAATGAAAAAGAACATAACATTGCATCCATTGATATCATGATCATCGCACATCATCCATACATGAAATAAAGTAAACACATCATAGCATGAATCATCTATATTCGTATCATATATATATATGTATCAAAAAATATGTCATGGTACACAATCTGGATCAGTGTATGAACATCGATCAAAATTACAATATCCACGAGGCTATCAAAAAGGAGCCCATGAATGTATATCAGTGATAAAGAATGGGGAAAAATAAAAAAGTGTATATACATCAAAAAGCTAGTTCTAATGGCTGCTACCATCTCCAGCTTGCCTCTTATGCTAATCCTCTACTCGGGGATGTGCATCGCTATGTTGTGAAAAATCTAGTTATCGAAGATCTGCTCGAACATCTCGGTGATAATGTTGCCTATAATATGCAACCTCTGTAATAGCCTCTCTATATAACTATGCTGACACAGTCCGACCATGTGTGGCTACCATCATAGCCTCAATCTACTGTCTTTGAGCCACCTCCTGATCTCTCTCAACAGTCACAACTTGTACTCTCTGCAGTGCCTGATCTATCTCCGTTGTGACTGCAACCACTTGCTATCGATCCTGGTCTCGCTTAGCAGTCATGACCAAAACCTACTGGTGGGCCTAATCCCGCTCACTAGTCAATGTCTGCACCTGCTAAATCTGTGCATTTGGTGGTGGTGGTCCTGGCTATGGCTATACCTATGGCTACACCTGTGGCTGAACCTGTGGTTGAACCTGAGGTTGTTGTCCAACTAGAGGAGCCCCCGGAACCTATCTATCTTAATTTTCTTGGCCTCCCTGTCCCCTTCCTTTGGCTTCTCTTCCTCTCTATCTCCCTTTGGGAGGAGCACCTGCTAGATCCATCAATCTTCTAGGTGGTACAAACCATGCATCATATGTCAGAGTGGCTTGAGCTATTGGTTGTCCTTGATCATATGCCAAAGGTTGGGCCACCAACTGTCTAAAACTCTCAATTGCCTTTGGAGCAAGAATGGTTGGTCCCCATGTGGGAACCTCTATGGTCGATCTCACGAAAATGGCCCTATATGCATCATCAGGCCTGTCATGTACATCCCCGAACTAATGAAATACCCTGTTAGGAAGATATCTCTCAATCATCATATTCTTTCGACCCTACATATACATATAACAGGTCTAACTAGAAAAATATAACTGCTAAATGTCATCAAACCATGGCGACATCTAAAGCCATGGGCACTAGTGGAAAACTATCATGTCATCAATAACCTGTCTCCAATATAGGAGAGCAATCTATCTAGTGTGCCTAAGAGTGATGGAATCTTTGTATCTCCAAATGATAGGATCATCCGGCTCCATGTCTTCCATCTAAACAATTGGCCGCAACACGACAATGTGCTCCCATGCCCAAATATGTAGTAGAGTCACCCCTACATTAATGGCTCTCCCATCGCAATAGACAAAATCATGCAAATCATGATACAAGGAGTCTAGCATTATGGGCCCCCACGTAAAAAGTGTCCTCCTGTATAGCATCTGGTGCCACGCCAAGCCCCATCCTAGGCTAAATCCTCTCCTATGTCTATCTGGAGCCACCAAACCCAAATATATGGCTGTGATGATCAATCTAAAGGTTGACACATGACCTCTGCATGTCTCCAAATCAATTTAAGATGTAACCAAGGCAATTTGATCCATCTCCATCATCTCAAGGCATGCATCGAACCCAACATCATTATCATAAATCACACGATCACCATGAATTGGAAAACAAAAAATCTACCACGCATCCTCCAAGGTAATTGTCGCCTCGCCTGTTAGAAGGTTGAAGGACGAAGTCTCATTGTGCCATCTCTCGCACAGAGTTGTCATCATCACTAGATGTGTCCTAATCACAGGTGCCTATGCAATGTACCACAGACTGATATCTCCCAGGTGATCATGGAACAACTCTAACATATCACCTAATCTCTCCAATACAATGGGCTTGTGCTCCCTCGACATCAATAGTGGGAAGACCTCTTGTATCCACAAAGTGCATGACGTTAGGAAATCATTAAAATTTGAAGTTATTTGAAAATTTTGGCTCAAAAATAACAAAAGTGTCGCTATATTCAAATTTCAAATAGTGACACCCGATGCATTTAAAATTTCAAATCGAAAAGTGCATTTCCAGACAAGTTGGCGTTGTGATTTAGCTTCTGGTCTAACCTAACCCTAATTTCTAAATCAGCAAGTGCATCACCAAATAAGCCTACGTCGCCATTTAAAATTAGAAACCTTAATTTTAAATCAAGAAAAGTGTCACTATATAAATATGTGTTGCTATAATTGATTTGGGCATCACCAATTTTAGTTTGGGCGCTGCTATATAGCGATGCTGCCAGAATCTAAACTTTAAAGTGTAATAAATGCATCAAAAATTTAAATTTCAAATCAGGTTTCAAATCACATATCAGTGGTCCTATGCCTGGAAGCCATTGGAACTCTCAAACTCAATCAGACATGTGCTTGGGAAGCTCTCGGTGCGCCATTTTTTTGAAGGTTCTGAGCTCAAATCACCAGAATTCCTTAAGGTGTGAATGCACAAATGAATTGAAAATGACCCTTCTTGGCCTACTTAAGCTACAAAATTAGGGTTTTTAGCCCTAATTTAACCTTAAAGATAGGGTTTATTATCATTTTCACCAATTTTTCCAATCTAAACCTAATTTTGCATCATTTTTTGCATTTTTGGCATTATTCTTGCATTCTGGAGCCTTTCTAGACCCTTGGGACAACTTTTGAACCTTTATCGAGAAATCAACCCAAAATTCAAATTTTGCACCTGATTTCTCGAGGGGGCAGAGAGTCAGCTTTATCCTTCTACTGGGGCATCTAAAAAATAAGACAATTTTTATTTTTTGATTTAAAGCAACAGTTTTGATCCGAAAAGCGTTATTCTTTGAACCAAAGCAACAAGTACCTCGCTTCAAAGAGGGGAAAAATGTAGACACTACAAAATGTCCTAATCAATATCATACATTTAAAATAGATTTATTAACATCATTTCCTCTTTAACCCATCCTCTTTTCACTTAATTGATTTAATTAGCCTAGCTAATTAATTAATTGCATCATTTTCATCTATTGGCCTAATTAATTTAATCAGGTTAATTCATCTCTTTTCACACTAATACTTCATCTAATTAAATTAAATAAATCAAAATATTTAATTTAATTCCTTAAGTCATCTTATTTAATTAAATAACCCTAAGTTATTTAATTAAATATCATTTCATCTCTCCCCCATTTATTAAATCATTTTATTTAATAAATATCTCTTTAATTCTTCTAATCCCCTAATTGCATAAATTAAAATCTTGTTTAATTAGCAATTAAACTAATTTTCCTCTAAGCAAAGGGAATATTCCCATGGAATATTTCTTATCCCCTTTTGTACAATTAAAACTTTGTTTTAATTTGTAAATTACCTTTTTTCCTCACCCAAAGGAATATTCTCTCTCCTCCAATCAACTCACTTGGCTTCTTGAACAAGCTAAACCTTCAACCTTTTGAACAAGTTACCTTTGACCTATGTGAGCAAGTCAAAAGTGTGTTTGTTTGAGGCAAGTGTGAGCCTTTGATTAAAATTTCATCATGCATTCTCATCCATTGATGAGAATCCATGATCCATGTTTTTCATCCTCTTCATCTTGAACCGTTGATTAAGCTTTTTTATTTCAACCATTCATTCCACATTTGCTCTTCTATAAATAGATCACTATTTGGAGACAAATAGATCCATCTTTCAATTGCAAACTTATGTTGTTGAATTTACTTGCATCCATACTCACATTTTACTCACTTGTTAGCTTATTTTAGTTCATTTTCATTTCATAATAGCTTAGATCATCCATTAATGGCTTCCATGCATCCATCTTAGCTTTTTTATAAATTAGGGTTTTTCATATTTTAGCATAAATTTAGCTTAAATTAGCTTAGAAATAGCATAATTAGATCATTTGTAGCATAAAATCATGGTAACTTAGCTTGCATCATGTTCATTTTTGCATAAACTAGGTTTTCATACATCAATCGCAATGGTTTCATCGATTCTCTTTCATAGAATTGACTAAAATAGGCTCACTAATCATGGGATTGGGAAAGGGTCATTGTTTCACATCAACATGACACCAATTCCAAAACAAGATATGTTTCAGATGGGCTAGATTAGGAATTTAATTAATTTTGTGTAGTTTGTAGATTTCATTTTCAATTAAATGTTTAGTTTATATTTCCATTTTGAATGATCTTGTTTGCAGATGTAGGTATGTTTGGCAAAGTTATGCTTCGATTTATCATGAGTCAAGTGTAATCGACCCTCACCGACATTCCCTCATATCTCATAGTTAATCATGTGTTGTTAATTCATGTTGATCCTTTGAATCAGTTGTGAGGTCTCTATCTTTGTCATCTGAGCTCGGTCAAATTGAAAACACTAATATCTAAATCATTGTGTTTCATTTGCAAATGTTCTCAATTGTTTCAAAATGTTGGCTTGGTTATAGTCATAGTCACAAATTCTTAATAGTTAAAATATATTCTCCTCAAATTGTCGAAAGAAAAAAATAAGACATCAAAAGGCTCTAGAGGTTGTATGGCAAGGCTCCAAGACAATTGAAACCAAAGTTCAATGAGGTTATAGTCATTATTTCTCTCTTGGCTCTTGAGTTGAGAGTTAATCTTCTAAATCTCCCAAGTGGTGTTAAAATCCTTAGAGTGACTCAACAACAAATCCTCACTCAAAACTCATACATACTAAAAGGAGAAAAAATAGAAGATAGTTAATGTCATTCTTCCTGTCAAGTTCCTTGGGAATCCTGCATCCCACTAGGGACAGACTCACAGATGCAAAATGTTGACTTATAGGGTGAATATCTTGCACAAACATTTATTCTCCTCCAACTCTTTATTCTATTTTGATGATGGATTACAGAGTGTGATCCAAAACATGGATAGTAAAAACATCAACACAATTGAATCCACAAACATTATTCATCAGCAAAATGGATTGTGGATACTCAATATCATTAACACAATGAATGTTAAACAAAAATATTCTGGACTTGATATCAGAATGGTAACCTAGTGCAACATATACGTCAGCAATCACAATCCATTTACAATCCTAGGAATCCATTAATTTTTGGATAGGCTCTATACAAAACTGTCCCCCTTGTTGGATCAAAGACTAGTCAGCAACAAGTTGTCCTTACATTTGTTGTTTCTACTCCTAGTTCATTGGATTTTCCACTGCATAGCTTGGAGGAGTGCTTGAGGTTAGTCTAGCCTACAAACCATATTGGATTATCACCACCTTAAGAATTGGAAGGTCAAAGTGATGTCAATGGTAATTTGGGTAAAGAATTATATCTAATACTCAAGACATTCAAGTGAGATGATAGATAACAATGCAAAGATTGTGTCAGGCTAGGATTAAAATTCATTTACAAAATTCTTCTCAAAATTATATTAAAAGTAAACTAGCAAATACAAAAATATATAGAGGCAAAGACTGTAGAGACAAACTAAATTGGAAACTAGAAACTGGGAACTAATTGGAATTTGGAAACTAAAAACTAACAAACAGGTAACTAAAAATAAATTGAATATTGACTAACTAAACAACAACTAACAACACCTCGATGATTAACCATGTAACTGTTGTCGAATAAAGTTTGCACCCTTGCTAAGCTATCAACTATAGCAACCTATCAACACATGGGAACACTTCGAGGTTGTGGGTGACCTGAGAATGAAGTGAACCTCTAGATTATGGGCTGGTTCCCCTTAAGATACTTTGAGAAAAACCGAAAAATGATAAGGGAAAGAGTAAGGAGGATGAAATCAAATTTAAAACCTATCACTAACAGGTGATACACCAAAGATAAAATATGACAACACTGTAGAAAAACTCATAGAAAATCTCAATAGAACTAAATAATCTCACAATACAGAGATTTATGCTTATAAAAATGAGTCTATGTAAGGTTCCAACTGTTCTAGTGCTTAACACAAGGAAAACAAGGTGTCTTCACATATATAAACGCAGTAGAAAGAGATCACTAACATAAACCAACTTTATGGCATAATATTCTTTGCATCCAATACTGGAGGAATCTGATAAAATAGAGGATTACACAGGATTTTATCATGCGACTCACAAGCAATACTGAAACAACAAAGAAAAACTGAAAGGAAATGACTTTCTATTAAGAAAATCAGGAGCCCCTGTGTTATAGGTCTACAATATTATGAAAAAATGAGTTACAAAGTCTGAATAATGCTCTTTTTCAGCAGTCTCCTAACCAAGAACTCCCTTACAAAAAGGAAAAAATGCCATATATACAACCAAAGGTCAGCCCCCTGTATTAGGGTTTCCAAAATGAGTTGGCGCCTGGACACGTCGGCCCTAGAAGTGCCTTGGAACAAAGTCAATGAAGCATTTAATGTGCATCCCTTGCTCATGTCGGTGAAAGCTCGTTCCTGGGCATGGCCTTCAAATCTTTTACAGCCGTCGTTGTTAACACACAACCTTCGAGTCCTCCATTAAGACTTCATTATAGTTGCCTTGAATGCTCCATGACATGGTCATTAATGCCACTCCACCTCTTTAGTCGACATCCCCAGCTGCTATGGTGACTCATGGCTACCTCTCCTTCGAAAAGCAGCATCAGATCCATCCGCTCGGTTTGAGTGCCATTGCAAACTGATCACCCTCAATTTAGAGTAGAGCGATGTCGTCATGCTCTGTCGATCTCATTCGTAGGGGGAAGTTGAACTATATGTTATATGCCCTAGCGCCTTCTGATTGGTCGAGTTTGTGCTAGGTGAATTCCACGGCGGTCAAAGGTTGCTTCAGAAGGATTGCATGTCGGCGAGACTTTAAATGTCGGGGAGAATTCATAGCGGGCGGATAGAGTCATACCGACATGTCAATTCATTTGGCAAGACACATGACGGTTGACAAGACCTCATTGTGAGCTCCCATAGTTATATCGATCTCACAAAAAACCATCAGCAAGACCCCATCGGGTCGGTGAGACACTATGGCGAAGGCAAGATCCTTCGGCGAGCTTACTCCATGTCGAGAAGACTTGGATGTTAGGGAGACATTTCTCCAAACTCATTTCATTTTGCCGAGACCACCCTGCTATCGGCAGGACCCTTTGTCGATCTCCTCATCTCCTGGCAAAGGCATTCCTTTTCGCTAAGAAACTTCATAACTGGCGGGGGCGGGGCCAAGACGAAACTGGAATCGAGATCGAGGGGAGAAAAGGGGGCGAAAGCAAAGACAGATGAATCCCGGCAGAACTAGGATCGGGACCAAATTTGTCACTGAAACTTTCTTCAAGTTTCAGTTTCAGATTCTGACCTGGACCCGACCCCAACAAAACTCAAAGGCGAAGGAAGGGAAGAAAAGGAAAAAAGACAAACAGGAGAAAGCAACCGTGACGAAATACAAGGAGGAAAGGGACAAAGAGTCAGCGAAACCGGAACCGGAACCAGAACTAAATCTGGACCTGAAACTTTCTTAAAGTTTCAAATTCAGATTCCATTCCGATCCTGCTCCCGGTAAAATGTGAGATACGAAGGAAGAAAAGAAAAACATAAAGGGGAACCAAGGAGGAAGAGACAACCCCTTGATCCCAGGCCATGAAGAAAAGGAAAGAAGAAAGAGCGAGACCGGGGTTGGAACCAGAACAAAACCAGGAACCAGAACTTTTGGAAAAGTTCCAAGTTCGGGTTCCAACCCGCTCTCGGGCTCAGGAAAAGAAAGAAGACACACAAAGTAGGAAGAAAGGCGGGATCGAAACAAAAACCGATCGCGAGCAAAATACAGTAGGGGCGGGGGCAGAAACAAACCAGAAATTGAAACTTGATCAAGTTTCAAGTTCAGGTCCCAACCCGAACTTACCTTCGACAAAGGAAAGGAAGGGAGGAAAAAGGACAAAGAAGAAAAGAAAGGGAAAAAACTACCCCACGGTAAAACGTAAGGCCAAAGAAGAGAACAAGACGCACACGAGCGCGGAACCGGAACTGGACCAGGAACTAAAACGAAAACTGGAACTTTTGGAAAAGTTCCAAGTTTGTTTCGTCCGGTTCCGCCTCGCAGAAACAAAGGAAAAGGGGCCCGACAAAAATAGAAAAGGCTGAAGCGGGGTTGGAACCGGATCAGAAACATGAACCGAGAGTTTTGGAAAAGTTCCAAGTTCGGATCCCGACCCGGTTTCTCCCCCAACATAACAAGGAAAAAGACAAAAGAAAAGCAAAAGGAAAGAGGGAAAAGACAAGGCAAAACATAAATAGAATGAAAACCCACCCCCAAGCTGAAAACCTGCACACTGGGCTCAACTCTCTTGGGAGCCACATTTAATCCACGTGCTGAATTAAAACATCATTTGCCCCCGCATCTGCACAAGAAGCAAACAAGTTAAAAAATAGGTAATCTTGATGCAAGTGTCCCTCCATTTGGCCTTCGAGAACCCCTGAAAACATGGGTTACCCTACCTGATTGAGCCCATAGGTGAAAAATGGGTAACATTTATGGTGACCTTTGCTGGATGTTTGCCTGCTAAACATGAAGACCATTAGCCTAGGCCTATCCATTGGGCATGGAGTCATTGGGACAACTCAGAAAAGACCTGGAGCAGCCTTGTGCATGGCTGTAACTCATTTGAGACTCATAGACATAGCAGGCCGTCAAAAATTTATTGAAGATAGGAAAAATGAACTAAAGTGAAACTATTTACCGTGCTGGGACAACACTTAGGGAATGCAAAAACAACTATTTTAGAACTCTAACAGTTATGTACAAATTTAGGTCCTTACCTCAGAAGCAATGCTTGAGGTGAATCCCATTTACTGGGATTGGTTCCACTACACCATCCAACTTGGATAGCTGGAAAGCATTATGCTGCTTCTCCTAGGTAATGATATATGGGCCAGTCCACAATGCATCAAATTTGGAGTGCCTTCCAGGCCTACTTTTAAATTCATCCCACTTTAGCACTATGTCACCTTCTTGGAACACTCTGGGAGCTGCCTTTTTATTGAATGACTTTTTCACTTGAGCCTGATATTGCTCAATCATTTTCACTGCCTCAGCTCTGAGTTCTTCAAGCTCAATCAACTGAGCCAACCTTGTTGTCATAGGCTCCTCTTCAATTATATCAATCTGATTTACCAGATTGAGGGCTGGGAGTTCAACTAAAATGGGCAGCCTCGCCTCTTTTCCATACACTAACATGTATGGAGAAAGTCCTGTAGATCTTTTTGATGTAATCCTATCCGCCCACAAGGCTAACTTTAACTTGGTGTGCTAGGCCTTTTGATTGCTCTCCATAGTTCTCTTAATGATCCTTAGGAGGTTCTTGTTAGTGGACTCAGCTTGACCATTACCATGCGGATAATAATTAGAGGATGTACTCATATATATGCCATTTTTGACAGCCCAATAAGAGATCTTAACACTCACAAAAGCTAGGGCATTGTCTGATACAATAGAGTCTGGGACACCAAATCTGGTAACCAGTTCTTCATAAAAATTTAGGACAACAGATTCATTAGCTTCTTTGAGTGCCACAACTTCAGTCCATTTTGAGAAATAATCAGTGGCTGTGAGTATCCATTTGTGGCCTGCACTTGATGGCGGGTTTATAACCCCAATAAAATCCAAACCCCATTTCATGAAGGGCTGATCAACCTAAACCAGTTGCAGTGGGAGGGCTGCCAACCTCTCTTTTCTAGCAAACATAGCACACTCTTTGCATCTTCTTACCCATGCATGAGCATCTTTGAATAAGGTAGGCCAGTAATAGCCTCCTTTCATTATTTTAAGAGCCGTGGCTCTTGGAGAAAAGTGTCTGCTAGCTGATCCTTGATGGAATTCATACAATACTCTATCAACCTAATCAACTTCAATACACCTTAATAGGACACCATGAAAATATCTTCTAAACAAAAAACCTTTTAAAAGAACATAAGGTATGGACTACATCCGATAATACCTTCTTTTAGATCTAGTCAGATCGGAAGGGCACTCACCAGTCAATAAAAAATGCGTCATTTCTGAGATCCAACCAATAGGAGCAGGTATGGAAGTTTGGTTTCCATCTTGGAGTGCTAAAATAGAACTGTCCTCCTCCGTTATACTGTTGTTGATGTCTTTAGTAAGTTTTTCGTAGAGACCTCTCCCTTTGACTAGTTTGGTAACCTTTATTTCAAGGTCATACTCCATCACCTTAGTGACCCAACTAGCTCTTCTATCACTCAAATCTTTATTTAATAAAAACTCTTTCACACTAGGATGAGCAACCATTAGTATAATCTTGTTATTGGAAAGCATGTGCCTACATTTCTTTAAACTTCTTATGACAACAAGAATATGTCTCTCCACAAAAGTATACTTGAGCTCGTAATCTTTGAGTCCTTGACTAAAGAACGCCAGGGGCTATTTAGATCCTTCATTATTTCATTGTACGAGTATAGCTGAAAGTGAATCAATATTTCCATAGGTATATAAGATGAAATCCTTAGAAAAGTCAGGATTTAGAAGTGTAGGTGTGGTTACCAATTCCTCTTTTATAAGCTTAAAACTTCTTTTCCCATCTTCAGTCTATTTGAAAGGTGCATTCTTTCTCAGCGTATGAGTTAGTGGACTTAACAAATCAGCAATGTCAGGGATAAACCTCCTAACAAAGTTAATTCTACCAATAAAACTTTGCAGACCTTTTTTATGCGCTGGTAAAGGAAGAGCTAAGATAGCACTTATTCCTACAGGGTCAATAGTAATACCCTATTTAGATACCACATAACCAAGCAATCTTCCTTCATGAACAACAAACACACATTTTTTCGGATTAAGTGATATCCCAAATTCCCTGCACTTTTCAAAAATCTGCCTCAAATGCTTCAGATGATCCCTAGCCTCCTTAGAAAAAATAGTGATATCATCAAGATAGACTAAGACTATCTTGTACATTAAACCCTGAAAGGCCATATCCATGGCCCTTTGAAAGGTTTCCATGGCATTAGATAGACCAAAGGGCATTTTCAGATAAGCCATGGTTCCCCATTTTGTGGTGAAGGCTGTTTTGTACTGATCTTCTCTTTTCACCAATATCTGGTTGTAACCAGAATAGCCATCTAATAAAGAAAACCTTTCAGACCCTCAGACTATCTGTAGGATCTGCTCCATAGAAGGTAGAGGATGATGGTCTTTTAAGGAAGCCCTATTTAAATCACAAAAATCTACATAGAGTCTTATTTCACCATTTTTCTCTCTTACTGGTACTAGGTTTGAAACCCATGAGGTATGCTTGATGGGAAAAATAATGCTGCTTTCAATCAACCTATCTAGCTCTTTTTCCATCAAAGGTTCTAACTTAGGATTCAAGGGCATCTATTTTTGCCTAATAGGCTTGGCATTAGGCTCGAGTTCAATGGTATGTTGAGCAAGTTGGGGATTAAATCCTTTTAAATCACTATATTGCTAGGCAAAGATATCATTAAATTCTTGACAAAGCTGAATAAAAACATGCTTCTCTTCAGCTGTACATACCTTGCCTAACTTAAGAATCTTTTCTTTGAAGACTTCAACCTCTTCATAGTGATCTTGCTGAACTTGAATACTCCCCTTGGAATTTCTAGCTTCATCATTAGTATTAAAAATAGATTCTAGGGTGACCAAGCCTTTTGGCAACTTATCATTTTTGAGTTGAATGATCTGGTCACTGTACTGGTGCTGTAGCTTTTCCTGATTAACATGTAAGAACTCAGCTTCTTCTCTTAAAAAATTGACAATCTACTAGTCACTATCAAAAACTTGCCAGTGTATATTATTATCGGGCACAATAGGCCTAACTACAATCTTGATATGTTGATTAGTTTTATCACTGCAAATATCCTTTGGAATATTGTGTTCAGCTCCCATAGCAGCTAATCTATCAGCATGTTTATTCTAATCCCTAGGAATGGAAACCAGATTAAATGCCTCAAATCTCTCTAAGAGGTCCCATACCCTATTCCTGTAAGACCTGAGCATATCATTTTTAACAACATTCAACTTTCTCACCTGATTGACAACCAACTCGCTGTCACCATAAACTTTTAGACAACTGATACCTCTTTGTCTCGCCCACTCCAAGCCTTGGACTAGAGCTTCATATTCAGCAACATTGCTAGAGCAGCTAAAACAGAATCTAAAAGCTTGATAGTACTTCTGTCCTTCTGGTGATACCAGCATGCATCCACCACCGACACCTACTCTACTCCTTGAGCCATCAAAATACAACTCCCATAAATCATTTTCATGCTGCTCACCATGTTGTTCCTTACCTTTTTCAATATTAGGCACAAAAGAGTCCGTCTCATGCATCATATAAACCCTAATGTCAACCTCCTCCGGTTGCTCACCTGTACCAACTTCATGAGCTTGAGGTGCCCACTCTTCAGGAAGAATATCTGATGTTCTTTCTATTTGAATCTCAGCCTTTGGAACAATAGGATGCTCCACTTGTTCACTTGTAAACAAGTTGGCATTGATAGGAGACAGATTGTAAGGTTCAACATGAACCTTGGCTATGGGTTCTGATTTAATAGTGGCTTTAGTGCCATATCTAGTTCTAAACAACATTTGAGACCAATTAGAAGATAGGTAACCACCTATCTTGGTTGTAAAATCTCTAGATAAACAAAGGGTGAAGTATGGGGGAAACTCAATAATGTATATATCTTGTGGTATTGCAAAATTGGGACAAGCATGTAGAGTTAAGCTCAAATTTTTAATGATCCCTACTATGTTCATAGTAGTACCATCCAATTGCACTACCCCCTTTTCTAGTGGCTCAAACTCAATTCCATACTTATTGACAATTTGTTTGGGCATAACTGAACTACTAGCTCCTGAGTCAATCATACAATTGTGAACTAGATGATCTCCTATGATTAATGATAAATAAAAAGGAGGTGGCTTGGCCTTAGCAGCTTGCTATTCTTTATTACCAACTATAACGTTAGCCAACACAACCTTCTCCTTTTCTACACTAGGCTCATCTGAGACACTTAAACCTGATAAGGTGGATTGAAGTAGGTCCTTTTGACCCGAAATACTCAGAGAATCCCATATTGACATGGGTACATTAATTTTCTTCATATGCTCAAGTACATTAAAAGATGTAGCAAGTTTAACTTGACTTTTAGGGGGAATAACATTACCTTTCACTGAAGGATCCTGGGCTATTAAATCAAACTTTTGGTTGACTATCAAAGGCTGGCCCCTTGGTAGCATCCAGATCTGGTAAGCTTTTGATGAGTCAGGGGCACTTTGATCCTGGTCCGGCCCCTGCTTCGATTGAGTTTGAACTATATTAGGTTGATGTGCCTCATCTATAGCCCTCTTCTTGCTACGTGTATTGTTTGCAATTGAAGAATCAGAGTGGACCACTCCACAATATTTTTCCCCTTGCTAGTTTAGGAATGTAGACTCATGTGTCTGTTGTTCTTGCTGCTGCGCTTCAGTTGTTATAGGCACATTACTGTTCTGAACCATCAAGGCTTGGTTAAGCATCCCATTTACATAGGTATTCTGATTATGGGGTTGATTACATGGAAAGCACCACTCGTAATCTTGGACTAGGTTGTTCTGAATAGGGGCAATCTCTTTGGAAGTGCTTACAGTGTTGGAGTCATAAGCTTGATGTGTCTTTGGATTAGGAAAAAACTTTTGGCCTTGATTATAAGGCTAATAAGATGGTCTATTGGTCTGATTTTGCTGGTAATTAGACTGGAATGAAGGTTGATACGGCTTAAAACCTTGATTTTGTTGTTTTCTTAAATTAACCATCTCATTGCCAAAGGTTGTCAGAAGGCTTTTAATCTCTTGCAGTTCGTTAGACTGAACTGGAAATGTGTTTAATTGACCATTAGACTGGGTATCAGATGCTGGAAATGCGGGTGCACTTGGAATAATAGCCAAAGGGGGAACTTGCATAGGGATTGGAGGCTGAAGAGTAGGAAATATTGGCATAGGAGGTCTTGGGGCAATTTTACCAGCCTGTATGAGGCTGTTTTCAGCTCTAACAGCTATACCATATGCTGTAGGGAGTGTATCTCTGCCCATTGATTGAATCATCACAGAAATATCACTATTTAAAGATCTTAAATAGTATAAAAGGCATGATTGGTAGTAGGTCTTACCGTTTGTGGGATTCTATCCCATGTCTTTTGAAAATGGTGATTGAAATTTGACATATCTTCATGTGGAGCCCGTTTGATTGTAGACAACTGCTCCACCAATGACAAATGGTCTGATTTATCTTCAAAGAATTTGCACAACTAGCTACCCAACTCATCCCATGTGGCTATGGAGTTGACAGGCAGGCCTTTGAACCATTGTAAGGCTTTTTCCTTGAAGGATTCCACTAGCAATCTGAGCGCAACATTTTCTTCACTCACATGGTGAACAACACACAGGTTGGCAACATCTTTTATATGTTTTGTTGGGGTGGTATGATCCTCCCCATAAAAATATGGTAAACCTCTTAAGGCAGTGACAAGAATGTCATCATGTTGAGTTAGATTTAGTGGGCTTCCTTGGTTGAAAGCAACAAATGGCTGATTTCTCACTGCTGGAATCATTGTTACTAGGATATTCTTAGTGATAACAACAGGAACAAAAGTATGTCCTCTAACAACAGGATTCGACTTGGATCTTCTAAAATAAACAATTGTCTTATGAACCCTTTGGATTTCTCTCCCCCTTCTCCTAGGCGGGGACAACTGCAAATACTCAAAAACAGATGAATTACTCCTAGTCTGCACTCTTCTCATGAGAAGCAATGCATTGGAACTGCTAAATCTGAGCTCAGAGTCGCCAAGTATGCTAACATTTGTCTCTTAAAGACTACAATTTCTACTGCACATACTAAACATCAGTATGATAATTTTGATTTGAGACTGGAAATAGTTCTCAGTCCCACCGGGTGTGCCAAAAACTGTTGTCGAATAAAGTTTGCACCCTTGATAAGTTATCAACTATAGCAACCTATCAACACATGGGAACACTTCGAGGTTGTGGGTGACCTGAGAATGAAGTGAACCTTTAGATTATGGGCTGGTTCCCCTTAAGATACTTTGAGAAAAACTGAAAAATGATAAGGGAAAGAGTAAGGAGGATGAAATCGAATTTAAAACCTATCACTAACAGGTGATACACCAAAGATAAAATATGACAACACTTTAGAAAAACTCACAGAAAATCTCAATAGAACTAAATAATCTCACAATACAGAGATTTATGCTTATAAAAATGAGTCTATGTAAGGTTCCAACTATTCTAGTGCTTAACACAAGGAAAACAAGGTGTCTTCACATATATAAACGCAGTAGAAAGAGATCACTAACATAAACCAACTTTATGGCATAATATTCTTTGCATCCAATACTGGAGGAATATGATAAAATAGAGGATTACACAGGATTTTATCATGCAACTCACAAGCAATACTGAAACAACAAAGAAAAACTGAAAGGAAATGACTTTCTATTAAGAAAATCAGGAGCCCCTGTGTTATAGGTCTGCAATATTATGAAAAAATGAGTTACAAATTCTGAATAATGCTCTTTTTTAGCAGTCTCCTAACCAAGAACTCCCTTACAAAAAGGAAAAAATGCCATATATACAACCAAAGGTCGGCCCCCGACATTAGGGTTTCCAAAATGAGTCGGTGCCTGGACACGTCAGCCCTAGAAGTGCATTGGAACAAAGTCAATGAAGCATTTAATGCACATCCCCTACTCATGTCGGTGAAAGCTCATCCCTGGGCATGGCCTTCAGATCTTTTACAACCATCGTTGTTAACACGCAGCCTTCGAGTCCTCCATTAAGACTTCATTAGAGTCGCCTTGAATGCTCTGCGACATGGTCATTAATGCCGCTCCACCTCTTCAGTCGACATCCCCAGCTACTATGGTGACTCACGACTACCTCTCCTTTCGAGAAGCAACATCAGATCCATCCGCTTGGTTCGAGCGCCATTACAGACTGATCACCCTCGATTCAGAGTAGAGCGATGTCGTCATGCTCCGTCGATCTCATTCGCAAGGGGAAGTCAAATAGTCAAACTATCTGTGATATGCCCTAGCGCCTTCTGATTGGTTGAGTTTGTGCCAGGTGAATTCCATGGTGGTCAAAGGTTGCTTCAAAAGGATTGCATGTCGGCGAGACTTTAGATGTTGGGGAGAAGTCATAGCAGGCGGATAGAGTCATACTGACATGTCAATTCATTCGGCAAGACACATGACAGTCGACAAGACCTCATTGCGAGCTCCCATAGTTATATCGATCTCACAAAAAACCATCGACAAGACTCCATCGGGTCAATGAGACACTATGGCAAAGGCAAGATCCTTCGGCGAGCTTACTCCATGTCGGGGAGACATTTCACTGAGACCACCCTGCTATTGGCAGGACCCTTTGTCGATCTCCTCATCTCCTGGCGAAGGCACTCCTTTTTGCTGAGAAACTTCATAACTGGTGGGGGTGGGGCGAACACAAAACCATAACCGAGGGGAGAAAAGGGGCGAAAGCAAAGACAGATGAATCCCGGCGGAACCGAGATCGGGACCAAATTCGTCACTAAAACTTTCTTCAAGTTTCAATTTCAGATTTCGACCTGAACCCGACCCCGACAAAACTCAAAGGAAGGCGAAGGAAGGGAAGAAAAGGAAAAAAGACAAACGGGAGAAAGCAACCCTGACGAAATACAAGGAAGAAAGGGACAAAGAGTTAGCGAAATCGGAACTAGAACCAGAACTAAATCCGGACCTGAAACTTTCTTCAAGTTTTAGATTCATATTACATTCCGATCCCGCTCCCGGTAAAACATGAGATACGAAGGAAGAAAAGAAAAAACATAAAGGGGAACCAAGGAGGAAGAGACAACCCCTCAATCCCAAGCCACGAAGAAAAGGAAAGAAGAAAGAGCGGGACCGGGGTTGGAACTGGAACGAAACCAGGAACCAAAACTTTTGGAAAAGTTTCAAGTTCGGGTTCTGACCCACTCCCGGGCCCGGGAAAAGAAAGAAGATGCACAAAGTAGGAAGAAAGGTGGGATCAGAATAAAAACCGATCCCGGGCAAACACAACAGGGGCGGGGGCGGAAACAAACCTGAAACTAAAACTTGATCAAGTTTCAAGTTCAGGTCCCGACCCGAACCTGCCTCTGACAAAGGCAAGGAAGGGAGGAAAAAGGACAAGGAAGAAAAGAAAGGGAAAAAAACTACCCCACGATAAAACGTAAGGCCAGAGAAGAGAACAAGACGCATAGGAGCGTGGAACCAAAACCGGACCCAAAACTAAAATGAAAACTGGAACTTTTGGAAAAGTTCCAAGTTTGGTTTCGGTTCGGTTCCACCTCCAACGGAAACAAAGGAAAAGGGGTCCGAAAAAAATAGAAAAGGAGGAAGCGGGGTCGGAACCGGATCAAAAATAGGAACCGAGAGTTTTGGAAAAGTTCCAAGTTCGGATCCCGACCCGGTTCCGCCCCCAACAGAACAAGGAAAAAGACAAAAGAAAAGCAAAAGGAAAGAGGGAAAAGACAAAGCAAAACATAAACAGAATGAAAACCCACCCCCAAGCTGAAAACCTGCACGTTACGCTCAACCCTCTTGGGAGCCACATTTTATCCACATGCTGAATTAAAACATCATTTTCCCTCGCATCTGCACAAGAAGCAAACAAGTTAAAAAAATAGGTAATCTTGAAGCAAGTGTCCCTCCATTTGGCCTTCGAGAACCCCTAAAAACATGGGTTACCTTGCCTAATTGAGCCCATAGGTGAGAAATGGGTAATAGTAACATCCCCCCCTTAATCTAAAGGGGTCAAACCAAGCATTCCTCTAAATTTTTCAAACTTTTCTCGTCCAAGAGCTTTGGTAAGAATATCCGCAGGTTGATCTACAGTAGAACAATATTTGAGCTATACACTTCCGTCTTTCACATGGTGTTGAATCAATTGAAACTTGGTGCTGATGTGTTTGGTTCAATCATGAAAGACTGTATTTTTGGCCATTTTAATTGTAGATTGATTGTTAACAAAAAGTGGTGTGTAGGAAACTTGTTGTTCATGTAAATATTCAAGAATCCTTCAAAGCCATAAGATCTCCCGAGTGGCCTCAGAGGCTGCCATATATTCAGCTTGCAGAGGATAGAGCTGGGACCAGTTGCTTTTTTTATTTGCAAGAAATAATAGAAAATCCAACATGCATTAAGAAACTAGAGGTAGATTTCCCATCATCTAAATCACCTACATAATTAGAATCTAAATATCCAAGCAATGAGAAGTGTGTGGCCTTTGAGTATTTGAGCCCATAGTTTTGAGTGCCTTTCAAATACAAAGAACATGTTTGGATGCTAACCAATGAATTTATCTCGGTTGTTGCATGAATGTAGAGATAACCCCAACAACAAAGGAAATATTTGGAAAGATAGTACTTGCATAAATCAAACTACCAACAAGTTTCCTATATGGATTTGCATCAAATAATGCCATAGAGTCGGTGGATGTGAGTTTCAAATTTTTCTCCTTTGGAGTACTAAGAGGTTTGTAGTCAGTCATGCCAAACTTAGAGAGAAGTTTACCAATATATTTTTGGTGGGAGATGAAAATACTTGGGGTTTTGAATCACCTCAATACCCAAATAGTAATGAAGATGGCCCAAATCAGTCATTTCAAACCCTTGCTTCAATTTATCTTTCACACTTTGATTATAATCCTCATTATTACTAGTAAGAAATAAATCATCCACACAAACAACAAGATAGACAACAATGCTAGATCAACCTTTTTAACAAAAAAGTTGCATCATCAAATTCAAAATTTTGTAAATTCAACTTCAAGAGATGCTTAGTGAGTTTTTCATAATAGGATTGAGGGGCTTGCTTCAAACCATACAATGATTTAATGAGATTCACATTCAACGTTTGTCCAACTTGAGGTAGACTAGGGCATCCTTCTGCTCTCAGCTCTCTGTGGCTTGGAGCCTTGGTGTGGTTGGCCCCCCTCCTCTACATTTTGGTGAACCTGACATGAACCATTTTGGTTCTATTTGGTAGTGTTGAAAGACCCTTTCTTCTTATCTTAGGAGTGTTGTGGGTGTGAGTGTTGTGAGGCACCTATCCTTGCAATCCAACCTATGACCCCTAGTGGTGTAGTTGGAAGGTTCCCTAAGTGTTGTGGAACAAAATCTTGAGTGGGTTGTTGTCTAACTTTGAAACCCTTGGGGGCTCTTGTGAAAGCTCTTTCTAGTGTACATATAAATGGCCTCCTTACATCTACCCATCCCATCTACAACCTGCAAGTGGATCTCCTACCATAACATTCACCTCATAAGACTTGTCGATGAATTCCAATAAAGAACCATCTCCCTTATACATCCCTACACACATCAATGGAAACACCGTAATAGGTGTTCTCGTTGACCCTATGTGTCGAGTGAATGTCATCACTAAGGAGATTATGTTGATTAATTTCTTACACAAGGATGAGTATGACAAATCAAGGAGCACTATTTGTACAAACGATGGTATTTTCGTTCCTCCCATCAGTTGCATCACCTTGTCAGTCCTAGTTGGTCCAGAACCGTAAATGCAAATTTTGACATCATTTTAGGGTCTAAGCTCTTCAGGGTGAAACTAGGTATCCCTTGGTTGGTCGCTATGAATGAAATTCCCTCAGTAGGTCATAAGTTCTTGAAGTTTTCCCATGAGGGTTTAGTGCATGTAGTCCATGACATCGGTTATAGACTATTGATTGCGCATGGGGGCTACTCACTAGATCAGTTTTGGCCTACCCCTATAAGCCCACTTCCTCCTAGGACAGACCTCTTGTAGTGAACCTATGTGAAGTAAAAGAGTGGGAGCATAATGCCTAAGGTAGGGTACCCCCTTCTCCCTATGCCATTTCACATAAAGCTTGCCTCAAGGCGGATAGTGAAGCCACCTTGGTTCAGAAAAGGGAAGAAGAGAAGCATGCCCAAGGCCCTTCTCCTTCTTCTTCCCTTGTTCTGCCTTTCACTTCCTCTCACCCTCTTGTGGCACCATTAGATTCTACTCCTAAGCGTTTGATGGAGAGCCTGATGGTGCCTGCTTGGTGAAAGCCCAAGCATTTCGCATTTGAAATTTTTGTCTTACTCATGGTGCCTCGACCCATTTGGTATGGTAAGGGGAAGGGTCCCTGTGGAGCATCCTCTATTTCTTGGCCTTTGTGGCCTCCTACTACTCCTACCTCTCAGGTAGTGAATGGGAAGAGGCCTGTCATTGAGGCATTAGAGAAAACTCCCCTCATTGTCATTCCACCATCCTCTCAATCTTCTCCTCCTATTCTCATCCAGGAGTCTCTCCCTCCACCATAAACAACTATGATGGATACTCTAATGGTCAAATAGGAGTCTTTCGTTCCTTCTCAGCCTAAAACCTCTAGATCCTAGAGTCATAGAAATTGCCTTGCTCATGAGCGCAAGCGTTGGAGGAACGCTTTGGCCACTGAGAAAATCGCCTTGCAGAAGAAGGAAGAGGAGCCAAAAATTCCTGGTTTGACAAATTTTGTTGTGTCCTCTTCCATCCTCTCTACTTCAATTCCTTCAACTTCGGTCTTGCCTTCAACTCTCGTTGTGAGAATAAATGATCCTCACCTGAAGAGGGCGCAGGTGTTTATTTCTCCTTCAGTTGAGCCACCCCTTTTGATGTCCCTCTTGGGACTCCCGCCATTCTCAAAACCCATGGACATGCCGAATACCTTGATGGTGTCCGTCACAATTTTCTCGTCTTCCTTTGTGCTCTCTACTTCATCTGTGGGGATCTCACATCCTCCAATGAAGTGGAAAATGGAGGATGACCCTACTAGTAATGAGGGTCAAAAGAAGGGATCACCTTCTTCATAGGGTGGTTCTAGGTTGGCTTGTGTCATCTTACTAATGGAGGAAGCCTCGACATCCTCAGAGTTCATCACTGCTCTTGAGTCATTCAGTGAGCCTAGTAGTGGATCTCGAGCATTGCCTTCTTGCCTATTGAGTTAACACATGGCACTCTTGTGAAGTGCATGTTTAATTCTATGGACGAGGTCGTGGCCCATCAGATACTTTTGCGAAATCGTTGACATTCACCCAATAGGAAACAAGTGGAGAAGACCTCAAGGGGAATTCTTCCTTGGATCTTGTTGTGGGGGGTTAGAGGGTTCCCCCCTTAATATTTTGCCCTTGTAGGATCATTTTCCCTCCCCTTATGATGATCTAGATTGGGAGAACAATGACCTCTTTGTTGATAAAGACTAGGGGGAGCCTCTTCTTTATCTATATATTAGATTGTGTGTGTTTGTGTTCCCCCATGCTTGTGTTATATTTTCTTGGATGAGCCTTATCACCCTCATAGGTGCTAGGATACAGGAGTATTTTGGTGTTGTAAAAATTCCTCTATTTGTCACATCATTCTTCCTTTTTTGTGTATTGATTTTTGACAATTGGGGATGATGCAAAGTGTTGGGGGCATTTAGGCTTCCCTTCCATGTTGACCCAATTTTTTATTTTTATTTTGTCTTCACGTGCCTTCTTCATATGGTCTAATATAGTAGGGAGTTGATGAAAATTCATTTAAATATTATTATATCTATTTATCTATATTTATGAGCAGCTATAACCCTGAAATATCAGATCACCCTTGTCCCTTGTTCGTGATCTATTATCTCTTCTTGCATTTTCTCTCTCTTTTTTTTTGTTTCGTGATGTTGTGGTGCTCATGTGTCTAATATAGTAGGGAGTTGATGACAATTCATTTAAATATTATTATATCTATTTATCTATATTTATGAGCAGCTCTAACCCTGAAATATTAGATCACCCTTGTCCCTTGTTCGTGATACTATTATCTCTTCTTGCATTTTTTCTGTCTTTTTTTTCTTTTTTCGTAATGTTGTGGTGCTCATGTGTTGTTCCTCACGTGTGCGACAACATTACCACAATTACATCTTGTTATGTTCTGCGGGCCACAACATCACTTTTTCATTCTTGCTTTTCTCTCCTTAGGATGTCACGTACCTTTTGTGCTTGGCACATACCATCCTAAGGGGGGGCTCCCCTTATAATCTAAAACTCACAAAAACAATAGATAATGGCACAAACAAAATGAAAGAAGGAAAGAAAATATTTTCTATTATCACTGAAATGAAAATGAAATTACAACATTATATTTTCCATCACATGGGCTTTCTAATTACATAAATATGCAAGTCTAATCAGACCATCTACTCTTCTGACCTACTCTCTGTAGTCCCCCTTTACATCCTTTATTTGGAAGGTGTAACCGCCCTAGAATCTTTTGGAAAGTGTAACTTCCTCAGGAAGATATTTTGAAATTTTATTAATTTTGGTATTACAACTTCGCGGAGTCATAACTATTGATTTGACCGTCGGATTTTCTATTATAATACCTTTTCAAAAAGGTCTCGAGAAATCTTGTGCCAAAAATTAGGGCCTAAAGGCCATCCATTTTCATTTTCCACCAATTTTCAGGCCCATCCGAGCCTCTAAGTGCCTCAAAATTGACCCCAACGATTTTACTAGGATTTTCTCAAATGACAAATGGTATTGAAGTGATTTCTTTGCCATTGGCTTTAATTTACCATTTTGGAGGTTTTTGTAAGATTTTGTGTCCAACTGTGCATAAATTCAAACTTATAAAAATAGTAACCCTACCAAATTTAGCCCTTATTGAAAAGAAACAACATTTTTTTTTTTTGGGTGGTGCAAGATTGCTCTTACACCCTGGATTCTCTTGCATCAGACTTTGATTTTTAGAAAATGCATTTTGTGGCCAACAAATCTTTTCTTGAAAATCTGTTCAAAATATTTTTCAAAACCACATTCCTCAACAAGGACCCATAATGAAATAATTTTCCTTCATCATGGGTTCGTAAAGAAATAATTTGAAAAATAATTTCCTCTGAAGAGGGATCACCTTTTCTTGTGAGATAAGTCATGACCTTCCCCTTGCAAAGGGGGTTTCTTCCTTTCAAATTCCTTGATGAAGTGAAAATATTTCAAAAGGATTCCTTGATGTTGAATTGATTTGTGAAAAATACTCTTACACTTTCAAATAATGTGTCCCTTGAGTGGACCCCTTTTCTTTTGAAGGGTTCTCAAGGGACCCCTTTGAAAGCTCTTTCTTCAAAATTTTTGACTATCTGCATGATTATCTGGTTGCTTGTCTACCTACGTGGCTATTATTACGATATCTAACATGTTTTGTTTGTGGATCAACATGTTGCTTTTCAAGTGTGCCTATGAAGTTGCTTTCCAATCTGACTCTGCGAAGTCCCTCATATCGAGCTTCCTTCAGGAGAGAGTACCTAGTGGCACCTTCTTTGCAGATTTGAGGACCTACGAAGCACTTGCATCTTGCAGGATTTTTCCATTGTTGGCTTGCAGACCTTCGGTGCACTTTGTTTGATCCTCCTCAAGAGAGAGTTCCTGTGGAGCCATTTTCCTTCCCTGCACTTTTGAGCTCGCCAGATTGCGGTCTACTTCCTTAACGATTTAGGTATACATTTCTAAACTCTTTCGATCTACTTTACTAAACACTCATTGGTACTCATGTTTGCTAAAGTAGGGGAAAAATGTATAGGAGTGAATTTGTACCCCACTCAAAAATTCCCCTTTTACACTCTCCACCTTAAAAAAATCAAATCCGACCAAGTAATTCCACATCCTCATTCCAAACTCCACCCACTTGGCACTTTTTTTTAGTGTTGGTAGAGGAATTTTTGTTAGGGACGCACATGCAACGCACAGATGTCTATGCAGCATGCTGTCTTCCTAACAGGATTCCTACCTCTAGAATCTGCAGAGGCATTACATTCTCCATTGGCGACAAAACATAACGCCCTTGTGCCTTCTTTCCAACCTTTGAATGGCTCTTTCCCTCCCATTTTATCTTCAAATGGCTATGCTCCACTTTCAATCCATTTTCTTAGAAATTATTGATCTACTACACACGATTTTACACTCACTCCACATTCTTGCAACTTCAAGCTACTAGTTGCATTATCAACACTTCCAACAATCACAACATTCTTCATGTCTACCACAAAACTGCAACTTGGTGTCTTGCAAGACTTCTTTTGGTGTTGCAGAGTTGTAGCCACGTCAACTCTACCATAGTTTTTGTCTTGCATTCCTCTCTCATTGGCCTTGAGTGCCTTTGGTCGAGGGTGGTATTGATTTCTTACCATTACTTTGTTGTTGGATTTGAGTAGCATAGTGTCTCTTGTAGCATTCAGTAATTTCCTTTCTAGCATAGTTTCTTTATATTTTTCTATCTCTCTATCTATCTAGTTGTCTGTGGAGGTGGAAACACAAAGAAGGGGTTTGATTGAGGCAAACCCCAAAACAACCCCAACATTTTTCCCTTCTTAGCTATGTGTAGGTACTCGTTCATGTGGAGCTTGCTAGCGAACTGGACTCCTCATGAGTTAATCTTCATCACCTTTGTTCTTATCATTTCTATATCATCTTTTCTATCATTTTAGTAATTCTATTATTTATCATTTTAGTTATCATATTTAAACCTTAACCACTAAGCTATTAGTAGGTTTTTGACCCTTTTCACTATCCTTATACACTTTTTTTTTGTATGGACACCAATGCACTTGTGAGATGCCAACGCGCTACACTGTCATCCCTGATTTGCAATGATGTCTTCTGGCAGAGAGCTATTTGAGGTATAGTTTGGGTTCCATAAGCTTGCTCGTTTAGCCCCATTAAAACTCCTAAGTCAGTAGAGTGAAAAAATCACTGAGAGTGCTCTTCATTCTCTATCCTTGAAATTCAACATTTGTCCAACTTGAGGTAGACTAGGGCAGCCTTCCACTCTTGGCTCTCCATGACTTGGAGACTTGGTGTGGTTGGCCCCCCTCCTCTACAGTGATATTCATCCTCTCCTTCTCAATCCTCTTCTAAAAGTATAACTAACACAATTTTTGTTTTAATCTCTACAAAATAGTTCATGAAACCAAAAATTATTATTCATCTTTGTGCAAAAAACCAAACCCATCTAAACCAATTATAATGATAAAAGGTGTTTTCATATGCCTTGACCTCTAACTTATTACATTCAAATTTCTAAGTCTATTAGTTTTAATATGTATATAGATACTAACTTACATATGGTAGAATGTACCACAAAAATAAACAAACTACTATTTCTATTTATTTTCCCTCTTCTCCTATTTATTGTCAACTCCTCATTTTCATCAAAATACTATCAAAGACAATAATCTTATTTAATATCTTTGTACTAATCTTAATAATATCTATTTGGGAGCTCATTCAAACTTATCTTTCTTATCATGGTTTGGTATAGGAATATCTATGGAAGGTCCCTATGTCATCTTTTACTAGGTCGATTGAAGTAGCTCTTATTGGGTCAACTATATATAAACAAATACTAATGATATTATTTTCCAACACTATGAAATTCCTCTTATTGAGGTTGAAAAACAACCTAAAAATATTCTAATTATTATTAGTATCAATTCTATTGGTATCAATTATATTCTCATTGATAGTGGTTATGGTCTCTATGTTTGTAGTGCAAACCTATTGAACTGTAGCCATGTAGATATGTCTTATCTTTCTCCTAAAAATCTATATATTCATGGATTTGATCATTTTGGTAGACAAGATCTTGGAAAAATTATGTTACCTATTGAGCTGGTCCTTGTTACATTTCCCAAGATATGTGATTCCAAGAGCGTTATCATATAACATTGCTACATTTAGGGATAATAAAGAACCAACATACATCATCATTACATGTATTGATACACATCTCATCAACACATACCTTGAGTTTGTGAGACACTTCAGGTGAAGAACTAAATCTTTCAGATTGTCTCTCTATGTTTATTTCTTCTTCTTGGTGACTAGCTACAAAAAAATCACTCATGGCATGATGTGACCACCATGTCCTTTGGTGCCACAACCTCAATTTTTATGATCTCTCCTTTGAAGGAGCTTCAAGACTCTCATTGTTTTGAAGCATTTGTTGGTGTAGGAATGAGTAAGCTCTCCTCCTTAGAATGTTGATCTAGAATGCAAGAGGGTGATTGGACTTGTTTCCTCTATGTTTGAGCCATTAAAAGATTCATCTTATCCTCTTTAGAAAAAAATTTCTTTGCAAGACATTCCTCTTGCTTCCTTCTTCGAATCTCTATTTTCTTCTCATATCTCCATCGAGCCTCCATCTCTTGTTGTTGAAAATGAGTTTGATGGACAAGCTCTTCCTACTATGAAATATATTCCTGTTGTTCTTGTAAGGCTTGATAAGCCAACTCCTCCTACTAAAAATTGAACTCTTGTTTCTTGATATCAACCAGTTGTCTATTGAATTCCACCAACATGCATTTGATTTCATTCATCACTATACAATCAACATTTTGAGGTTGACTTGGAGAGTAACAATGCTGGTTTGAAAATAATGAGCCTCCTGGGGTTGTTGATAGGAATGTGGAAGTTATCAATAAGGTTAGGTGAGGGCGGGAGGGAGGTAAGAATCTACAGAGGATTGATAACTTGCCACAATAGGGCTATATGAAGCAAAAGTGGTGGTGTTTCTAGCCTAATATTGTTGGTAAGGAGGTGTAAAGTTGCATTGTCATGATATGGAGTAGTGTAAATGTGATTTCCATCATCTCTCTTGAAATTTATGAGCATCAAGGAAATTTAAGAAAAAAATTGTAATAATTTTAGATAAGAGCAGAGGTCTGCTCAAACATAGATTTTTGGGTACATACTAGTAGAGTCACCCAAATTTGGATTTGCATAGTTGCCAGGTACTTTGAATGATGTCCAATGACTGCAACTACTTAGAACAAGACCACTCCTCAACACAATGAAATAAGGGTCATTAAACATGTCCCACTAAGTGTATTGAAAATTGTTGTAACAGTTGGTGGGGAGGACTTGCACTACTTGAACCAGTAGATATCATAGAGTCGCCATGGTATTGGAGAATTGTCTTGAAAAGCAAGATACATCAGAGAACACACAAAATCCTTCAGTGAGTGATTTAAAGCTCACAAACTTAGTCCTACTGGGTGTGCCAAAAATTATTGTCACTTAAAATCAAACCCTGTTGAATATAGGGTTCAATATTCCAATGACACAATGAAACTAACCTCAAGGTGTGGGACCTTATAGATGAGGTCAGATATCTAGAGAACACCAACTTCCTTTTCTACCCTAAGTGAAAATGTGTTGGTCCAACCTAGCACATGGATTCCTATCACAAATCCTACTCCAACAACTCACAAAGGAAAAGGGAGAGAAGGAATGTATTAAAGGGAAAGGGGAGGTGATACATCTAGATTATAAATGTTTCTTCCTACTCAAAATTGCATAGAGTATCAATGAAAATGGTAGGACTTACACAATTCTCTATCTTTTTGGCTTCTAAAGGCACATATGGAAGTTAGGGTCTTGCAAGATGCTGAAAGGAAAGAAACATTAACAAAACAATAACTATAATTTTTTTTAACATAACATGCATGCATAGAAGATAACAAAACAACACTCAAATACTAAGGTAGGAAATATTTACACAACATATATGAGGAGAGAAGAGGTAAAATGAGAAATTTTTAATAATATAGAAGTCTAAAAACTAGTTTATAGTTGCAAAATGCAAGAAATTGCATAATTCTGCCAAAGAAACCAAATAATAACCCTTTACAATAAGAACAATGGTGCCCTTTATGCAAGAGGGGGACACAAAAATAGTGCCCAAAAAGAGTTTCCAACACTCTTCTAGCCCCACCATGCCTTCACATTGACATCTAATGGGTACGCACATTGAAGGATAAAGATCACTTGAGAAATCCGTGATCTAGATATGGAACATCCACGAAGGAAACACCTGTAGGTAATAAATAAATCATGGTTACCACAATTTTTTTTCCAAAACCATACTCAAATAATTAAATTCCCTCTTCACTACTTTAGAAACTAGGATTGGACATCTGAGGAGAGTCGTTGAGCATTAATGAAATTTATAGTCAGAAAATGTGTCATTGGAAAGTCTTGTTGAAGTTTCAAGCCTAAAACAACCATTTTATTAAGAATTGAATCATCCATGTCTCTGAAAAAAGAACCTTTATCAAATATCAGGCATCAAGCCTACAAGATATCACTTACCGCATCCATGAAGAAGAGGATATGGAGAATTTTGAAACCTTGAACCCCAAAAAGAGCCTCTTGTCAAAAATTAGGCATCAAGCATCACACTTGTTGGAAGAAAGGAAGGGAGAAGATGAAATCCAAATGATTGGTAGAAGGGTGAAAGAGTGCAGAAGAAAAAAGATTGTCAAGAGTTGGGGATCGGCGAGGAGACTTATGTCTTATCAAAAAATGTGATAAATAGTAAGAGGGAGACTTGACATTTGAATTCCAAAGGTAAGACATTGGGGACCAATGATTGAGAGGAATGCTTAACCCATGAGAAGAAAGATGATAAGAGGTAAGGAGGATGGCCAATCCGTGAAGTCCAAAACTTTGAGACTTAGCTATATTTTGAGGATTTCCTTGAAAATTTGGTGATCGAGGGAAATACTTAAGGCTTACGAAAGAGAAGCAAAAAATTTCAAGGGTTAAGATTGATGGCCAATACCCAAAACACTTAGGTAAGTGATGGAAAGAAGGGACAAAAAAGATAGAAAATTGGGTACGATAGGGAAGGCATGAGGGTTATGTAGAGAAGTGAAACCTAAGAAGTCTAAAACGTCAACACTTAGCCATCTTTTGGGTTTTTTTTGGCATAGTTCATGCAAGATGGCCCATATAAGATCTCTCAGACTAGTTTTTACTAATGTTCCATATAAGAGGGAATGAAATGTCAACATGAGAATCAATATTAAAATGTTTGATGGAATTTTAAGGAAATTAACAGAGGTAAAACATGTACCATAACTCAAAAATAATTTAATTTCCTTGGGAGTTTTAGATTCTAGAGGCTATACATCTACATTTCAAGATGGATCATTGAAAGTGCCCAAGGGAATTTTGGTGGTCATGAAGGCTACAAATATTAGGACCTTTATAAGCTAGAAGAAATTATTGTAATAAATGAATTAGTGGTGCTATTTGAGGAAACAAATGAATCTAATTGTTTATGGCTTCAATGACTGGGTCATATGAGTGAGAAAGGGTTGAAAGTATTATTAAACTGTAAGTTACTTTCAAATCTAAGATCTCTGAATTAGAATTTTTGCAAGCATTATGTTTTTGGAAGCAACCTAGATAGAATTTTAAAGTAGGTAGTCATACAAGTAAAGGTATTCTAGATTATATTCATTCAAATGTTTGGGGACCATCCCCTACAATTTCTTTTGGAGGATTGTCATATTTTATGACATTTATAGATGATTACTCTATAAAGTTGTCAGTCTCTATTCTTAAAAGTAAAGTTGGTGTGTTTAGTGTATTTAAACAGTTTAGAGTTTTGGTTGAAAAGAGTACTGACACATTAATAAAATGATTAAGAACAAATAATGGAGGCCAGTTCACATCTTTGGAATTTGAAAATTATTGTAAGGAAGATGGGATCAAAAGGCATAAAACCATAATTTACACTCCTTAGAAAAATGGTGTTGTTAAACGCATGAACATGACTCTTCTAGAAAGAGCAAGGAGTATGCTCATTAATGTCAAGTTGAAGCAAGATTTGTGGGCAGAAGCAATCTCTAAAGCTTGCTATCTAGTAAATCAATCACCATCAGTTACAATATATTATAAGATTCATGAAGAGCTATGGACAAGTCAATCTTGTTATTATTCAATTTTTTATTTTTTTTGTGATGTATATGCTCTTATTTCTAAAGATTAGCGTTCTAAATTGGACCCCAAATCCAAGAAATATATTTTTGTTAGTTATGGTGATGGAATTAAGGGATGTAGATGTGGGATCCTACAACTCACAAAAATATCATTAGAAAAGATGTAGTATTTGATGAATCTCCTCTCATAAAATCATACATAGTAGAAGTTGAAATGAAATAGGAACAAATACCATAACATCAATAAATTCAATTGGAAACTCATCCATCTATAAAAAGTTAGGGAGCAAAAAGAAGCTTTTGAGGGAAAAAATGAGGATGAAGAAAATTATATGAAAATATGGAAATATCATAACCTTCTCTATGGAGATCTATATGCATCAAAAATCCTCCTAAAAGGTATGATGATTATGTTTCATCTATTTCTTTGATTTATAATTATGGGGAACCTAGGTGATATCAAGAAGCAATGGATGGTACTGAAAGTGTTAAATGGAAAATAGAAATGAAAGAAGAAATTGATGCCTTGGGAAAAAAATAAATTATGGGATGTGGGATAATTTTCAAAGGCTATGAAAGTTGTTGGTTGGTTGCAAATGGGTCTACAAAATAAAGAAGGGTGTTAATGATAAATTTGAAAGGTATAAAGAAATATTGGTAGAAAAAGCAAATTCTCAAAAGGAGGGTATTGGTTTTCATGAAATTTTTTTACTAGTTGTTAAGGTTGTTTCTATTCAAGTTGTATTAGCACTAGTTGCATTACTTGATCTTGAGCTAGAGCAGCTAGATGTTAAAAAAAAATTTATACATGGAGATTTGGATGAGGAAATATATGGAACAAGCAAAAGAGTTTATTCAAGATTGCAAAGGAAAATTGTTTTTAAACTCAAGAAGTCATTGTATGGCCTGAAGTAGTCTCCTAGGTAATGGTACAAGAAGTTTGATTCCTTCATGGTGAGCCAAAATTTGATAAGTGAGTATGACCATTGTGTTTACTTTAAATTTTGAAAAATAGTTTATTCAAATTATCTCAATAATATATTTATGACATGCTTGTAGCAAGCAAAAGCATAGTTGAGATCAACAGGTTAGAGGCTCAATTGGTTAGGACTTATGATATGCAGGATCTAGGAGCAATAAAATAAATTTTGGGCATGGAAGTACACAAAGACAAGGAAAATGGTAAGCTTTGGTTATTGTAGCAAAAGTATGTGGAGAATATCCTCATAAGGTTTAGTATGATGAATGTGAAATTGGTAAATATACTTTTGGTTTCCCATTTTAAGCTTTCTTCAATTTTATGTCCAAGTAATAAAGAAGAAAAGGATTGTATGTCTTGTGTATCATATGCTAATGTAGTAAGAAGTTTAATATATGTGATGGTATGTACAAGACCAAACATTTCACATGTAGTTAGTATTGTTAGTCAATACATGGAAAATCTAGGTAAAGAGCATTGGAAAGCAATGAAATGAGTGCTTCAACATCTTAGAGGCACAAGTGATTATTGTATCACCTCTTATGGTTGTAGTGATTATGTTTCTGGTTATGTTGATTCAAATTTTGCAGGTGATTTGGAAAAAAGGAGATCTACTTTAGGTTATGTCTTTACTCTTACAGAAAGACCTACTTGTTGGATGTCAAAGCTTCAAGAAACATAAACTTTATTTGCTACGAAGGCATAGTATATGGATGTCTCACATGCATGTAAAGAGGCAATTTGGTTAAAGGGTATTTTGGGTGAGTTTGGAAAAGTGCAAGACAAGGTGATTATATTTTGTGATAGTCAAAGTGCTATATCCATTTGGCTTAAAATTTAGCTTATCACAGTAGGACCAAGCATATTGCAATTAAATACCATTTTGTAGGACAAGTTATTGACGAAGGTGGAGTAGCTCCTGAGAAAGTTCATACACTAGAAAATTGTGGAAACATGTTTTTAAAACCAGTATAGTTAGAGAAGTTGAGGTGGAGTTTGGATTCTCTTGGATTGTAGAAAAGGTGATGAAAGGGCATGTGCAAGTATCAAGTAAATTCTTGTCAAGGAGGAGATTGTTGGATAATGACAACAAATTAAAGAAATATAACAAAAATCTTATTTTATGAAAAAGATAAAACAATAAAACAAAAAAATTATCTTATGAAAATCTATTTTTTCCTTAAAAGATAATTAATAATTTCTTTAAAGGAAAAAATCTTTTTTCTATGTTTGACAGTGGTTGTTATCTTGAAGATATTATATATACTTTGTAGTTTTAAGGAAAATGTGTAATTAATAGCAACAACTACATGAAGATTTTAATCAATTTCTCTGAGCAATAAGAATATCAATACTTTGCCATGTGGATGTTTCCTTGACATATTATCAAGATTTTAGCACGTAAATCTATATCTTATCTATTATTTTATTTAATTTTTCCTATTATTTATTTATGACTAACTTGTACTACAATATTTTTATTCTTTTTAAGATTTACATTTCTGCTTCCACAACACTCCATAACTCCCACCATCAACTTGATTCTCAGCATATCAACCCTCTTACAAGTAGGGCATATTCCCCACCACTACCTAGACTCTTCCCCATAGTTTTCAAAATTTCACACACCTAAATAGACTTTATCTTCCTAGCCTTATTATACCTTGCAAACACAATAGGCTCCTCGCCATTAGCTTTTGTTCACCCTCAAACTAAAATCCTACGTCTGTTGTGTTAATCCATGCTCTACCAAATCTTAGCAAAGGTGTAATATTCTCATTGATATAATTGTTAGAAATTTGTGAATCCATCACTATGTCAACTATTTTGTTGGCTAATATTCTTGTTGCAAACCTTACAAAATGTTCATCTTTGTTTTTTCCCACATCAACCTAAAAAGTATGCAGGAATGTACATATTTTTTTTATTTCTCAAAATTTGTAAATAGTGTTTTCTAATGCTAATGTTGGTTGAAGCCCATATGGTTTGGGTGTGACTTCAAAAGATGATGAACATTCCTAGGCCAAACAAACTAACTGCATGGTAACTCAATTTCCTTTTGCTATGAGAATGGATATTTGGGATTATACATTATAGATTGGAATAGGTGTTATTTATTTGTAAAATTGGTAAATTATGGAGTAATAAGGTTTTTGGGAGTAATAAGGATATATGGATAAATAAGGTGTAATTGATGGTATAAGGTGTTTGTCAAATTATTTATTTTGTATCTACCATCATGTCCACATTCTACATGATGGTATATTGTCTCTACAAATCCATGTACACACAATAGATGAGGAAAAATTAATATATGAATGTTGGAGACAATATAAATATCTATTCATGCAATTTTATAAGCAATGCATATTATTGAAAAAAGAACTTAATAGATTACAAGATTAGTTAGGATACATGACATAAAAAGATGTTAAGTATGATGTACCTTCTTCTAACATTTCAGAAAAGAAAACAAGTAAAACCAATATATCCTTGAAAAAAGGAGTTGTGCTTTTTTTGTGTTAGAAAGGTCAAATGATGTGTCTAAGTCTATAGCCCAAAAATGCCACCAACCAAAGTCACAAAGCTAGAAAACCATTGAGTCAAAATTTTCTACTTCACCCAAACCCATTGTGAGAGTTTGGGAGTTTTAGAAAATAAATAAGGGAAAATGCGATCTTGGTTACAAGGGTTTTTTTTAGCTCTTATGCCCCAAAATATTTGAAACCTATTAAATTTATATTAGGGAGACATATGAATAAATTTCATGTCAAGTCTACATTTGTTGGATTCTTGTGAAGTTCATAAATCTAAAAAACTAAAAGCACTATGTACTAAGTCCAAAAATGTCCACATTTGTTCCCATTGTGGAAGTCAAGGCCAATTTTCTAGTAATTGCTTTAACTTACACCCTTGTACATCATTTGGTTTGCATAAAAAAATTTCCAAGCATTGTTATCTGTCAAATCCTCCTTCAAATTCTATGAGGCATATGAATTTTGGTTGTATAGATAATTCAAGATGGAGATCCAAGGTTTATTTTTAAACCAAATCTTATAAAAGAGTTCAATCTATTATTGATGATGAAAATGTGCATGCTCATAATGGTCATGTTATACCTCATTATTCTTCTAATGATGATGTAGATCTTATTGAACCTACATTAACACAATTGATTTTGATATTTCTAAGATACCATTTGGTATATTTGATAAAAATTCATTATTGAGAACATTGAAGATTGATTTTTCTATTATTGGATGATGATGTTGGTCCTTACTATTGTATTCCACTTCTTTGAGGCTATGGAGATAAAGATGTTGCCTCTTGTTTAGTAACTTCATCAAGGAGATCACATTGTTGACATTTTCCTCTCTCATATGCCAAAGGGGGGAATCTTGTGTGTGTCAAATTTAAGTGGATAATTCATGATTGTTGACACCTTATGATTACACAATGTTGCACCTAGTGTGTGCTATTTCATTTATACTTGGTGAATACTCATATCGACCACTAAAGTTTGGTCATTTTTTCAAATTGCAAACAAGTCCAAATTTGAGACATGTCAAAGCAAAAAGCTCATTCTTTAAATTTGAGACCCGCCAAATTAATAGGCTCCTTATCAAAATTTGAGACTTGTCAAAGCAATAGGCTCGTTATCAAAAGTTGAGACCCATCAAAGCAACACACTCCTTATAAAAAATTGAGACATGTCAAAGCAATAGGCTTAGTATAGAAGTTTGAACCCTGTCAAGGTAATAGGCTTAGTTCAAATGAATTTAAGACCAGTCATAGTAGGCCTTTTAAAGAAGCTTTAGATCAGTCAATAAATATTCTCATCAAAGTGCTTGGTTGAGAGAAGTTTGAGAAAATCAAAATATTGTTTGGTTTCATGATAACCCCTTTAGATTAAGGGGGGATTGTTGTGCAGTTTTGCACACACGCCCCACTTGGAGTAGTGACCCTTTGATTTCTGATTTATGATGTCTCTTTGAACTTTGGTTTTTATTGGATTTGTCCTTTCGAGGTCTCAAGATGTTGGTCTTACTTATCTTGGTCTTACCCTAAAGGTTGAATCGATGAAACTTGTGTTTTTAATGGGGTCCGGGTTTTGACCTGGGTTCGGGATTTTCTAGCTCACCCGGATTTTCCCGGGTCCTGGTCTAGCATCTGTTTGGGTCGGATTTGCCAGAGTCCGAGTTTTTGGTCGAATCTAGGATTTTCCGGATCACACGGATTTTCCTGGATTTCGTCGGAGTCCCGGGGGGTGCGTCATCTGTGGAATTCATGCCCATCGGGATAATCCGATTGGCTCGGATTTTCCCAAAATTCTGTTTCGACCTTGGGTTTCTCGATTTTCTTGATACGTCTTATCAACCATTAATGCTTGGAGTACATCTTCTCTGGCACGAGTGTGGGCGAATTTAAGGTCTTTTGGCACTCTTCCTGATTTCATTGTTCATTTTCTATTTGCTCTTGCGCCTGAGTTTGTTCATTTTTGAGCTTTGGTTGTTGGATTTGGTCTGCTCGTGTGTGGATTCCTTAGGCGTTTGTGTTGATTTATAGCCATTAGGACACCTTGGTTCGCAGTGATTTTCTTGGGCTCAAGGTTCGATCGGATTTGATTCATGGTAAGTCGTCGTTGACTTCTCCCCTTGTTTTGCGCTTTGTGGTTGAATCTTTCAAGTTGTTCGTTGATGATTATTCGGGTCGGCCCTTGCTCATTTTTTGTGATTACATATTTATCAAGTTAGGGTTTGATTCACCTTTCCACGGGTTTTCAATGCCTGCACTGTGCATCCCTTCATTTGTCGATCGAATTTTGGGTGTACCTGTGTGCCTGGGCGTTCCTTCTGGGTCTTGCCTTGTTTGTGTGTAATCTGGTATAATTTGTGAAGGTAGGGTTTCGATATGTCCGCCCAGGGTTGTTAAGTTTGGTGGAGTTATTGTGATCCTCACGTCCTGTGTCTAGCTCAACCTTGTTCGTAACATTTGAGACCCTGGTGTGCCATAGTTTAATCATTTTGAGGGATAATGTCTGAGAATTTTGAGCTTGCCCTAGCTTTCATGGCGGAAGTCTTGCTGTCAAATTTAGGGCATCATCATTTCGTCATGGGGATCAACCATTTGAGAATCTTGGGAGTTTAAATTAAAGTATGAACGAAATTTGGCTTATTGGGGTTGAGTTCATGTTCATTAGATTCAGATAGGGGGTTTGTATGATCACTCCATGAATTATCTGCACGTAGAACGGTCATCGGGTTTCTGAGCTGTCCGCGGAATTTCCGCGCACCCAGATTTTCTCGGATCTTTCCATTTCCCTGGAGTGTGAAGAATTCCCAAAATTTTAAACTACCCGCATAAATCTGGCCCACCTGGATTTTTTCGGTTTTCTGCCTGGTTTCACTTGATTTTGATTTTTGAGATTGAATTAATGAATCAAATGTTGGATGATGATTCCTTATTGCTTAATGGATGAATCTTATGATAATCATGCATCTCTTTTGTCCGTATTGATGATTTATTTGATGAAATGATGTCTTGGCTGTGGGAGTCCGTCTGGGTCGGATTTCTCCAAAATTCTGCCCCGACTGGATTTTCCCGGATTACCCCATTTTCCCAAATTTTCAAGTTTGAAGTTTAATGATTTATCTAAATGATTTCATATGGTTTTGAGGCTAACCTTTTGATTGAAATATGGATGATAATTGGATTTTCATGAGGCTCTTTTATAAATGCAGGCTGAATCGAGCAAGGCAGCAGCAGGAAAGTCCAAAGGAGATATAGAAGGATCTTCAGTTATAGATGCAGAAAGGATAAAGCTGGATATGAAGAACCAGTTGCCAGATAGTAAGTTTATTTTAGTTTGGTCAGAGGTCTCTGATACAAATGTAGGAGCATGGAAATATGAGGAGTTCAAAGGAAGGATGGCTTAGAGGGATCTATCAGTTTTGACACAAGGGATGGTGAAATCCAGACTGGCTCATGTGGCAGGATTTCCTCCTGCGATTCAATGCTATGAATTAATATTGGAGTGTGCCCGACACTATGACCTTGGTACACAGAGGATCGTTAGTCCTGATGGGAGAGTATTGGAAAATATTAATCTAGTCTCCATTGCCTAGGCATTTGATATGCCAGACTTACCATGTATGTGTGCCTTAGGCATGGACTTGGCTAGGACTTATTATGAGGATGAACCTATCAAAGCTCAGCAGATGATCAACTTCTGGCTGGAGAAGCCAAAATATCATTTCTCTAAGCTGCCTAAACAGCTACATAGGGTCAAGTTTCGACAAGATATATATGATGCAATCACATTGTTAAGCAGGGTGGCTGGCTTGAAGAGTGCTGGGACATTGGAGAATTGGATGGTACATGTCATTAACAAGATTGAGCAGGGCTTCAATTACCACTGGGCATGGATTATCAGTGCAATGATTGATAGGGAGATGAGAGATGTGCTGGAGACAAAGAAATTCACCATGGCATCTTATGTGGTATATATACTTGCTAGATTTTATCCATACAGGGGATTGAGTCCAAGAGGAACATTTGGGCAAGATGTCATCTATGAGGTGTACCCTGAGTTGCACCTAGGGAGTCTGAATTATAGAAGAGTGAATGATGCATTCTAATGCATATTACTAGGTTGCTTCAGAATGCAGAGCATGTGAGAATTTCTGATGGAGCCAAGGAACTAATTAAAAGATATGGAGCCTAGTTTATACAATTCCCCACCTTCTCCTATATCAAAATTGATGGACGCCTGACTGCTCCATACAAATTTCCAAGATATCCCACTAACCACATCATACTATTGGAAGTTACTCGGCAGATATGTGATTTTGATGCTGTTGTTAAAAATGTGAAACATAAGACAGGGTTAGGTGGAGATTTTCCCTTGAAAATTGGTACAAGTGAAGTCTGCCCTTCAATCAACTCGGCTCATGCATCAGGGGAAGAGTTGGGTACTTTTGGCTTCTCTTTCCATTCTAAGAGGGCAGGTTTTGACATCATTGGCGAAGCACAGAAGAAGGCTACTAAAGACTATCACCACAAAGATGATCTAGAAGACTACTGGGTGAACAACAAGGATGAATTTGAGGTGAGAAAGAAAATGTATTCTAGGCTTCCAGTTGATGTAATCAGGATGTACAATGTCAAGTTGATTCCTGATCAGTTGGAGGATGATGAAAATTTAGCCCAGGGTCATGCATACGAACCAGTCAAGGACATACCCATTGGAGAGATAAACTGGTCAGAAAGGGAAATAAATGAGATGGAGGAGCTGATGGATCCTATTGTGAAATCCACCAAGTCATGGCTAAAACATAAAGTATGGGAATTGGAGAGTGATAAGGTACCTTGCACTTTCAATTTGATGGGAAATCTGAATGCTCACTCTACCTCAGAGGAATCAGGTGAGGATGATTCTAAAGGTAAAACCAAGGTAGACTCACCTTTTAAGATTAAAATCAGACGCCCTAAGGAGGGTGAACCTGAAAAGAAAAGAAAACCCAAGGGAAAGAAGAGGAGTCATACTTTGAAAATAGGTAAGTCTACAAAAGAGGGGGAACTTGAGAAAGCAGAGAAGGAAGACACTCCTCCAGAGCCAAAAAGGACAAGGATAACCAGGGCCTCTAAGAAAAAAGATCAAGAAACTTCTAAGGATAAGGCAGACCCTCCTGTGGTTAATGTGGAGAGCTCAGGAGAGAAAACCCAAGTTTATTCAAGAAGGTTAAGAACTCCATCTCCCAAGGAGACTATGCAAAAGGCAGATCTCCTTCCAAGGACATCCACTGTGGAACAACAGAAAGATACCTCTCCTTCATTGGGTATATCTGAGAAGATGATTCATGAAGAGCATGAGACTAGTGAGGAAGTGGAACCATTTAAGGATAGGGAACTTCATAGTGCAGCTGCTGAGTTTGAGGTAGGAGATGTGGAAATGCATCATTCTCCGTTGGTACTATATGAGGATTCTCTTGCAAGTAGTAAAGATAATAGATCTCCTCAGAAGGAGGATGTTCCTGTTAGGACTGCATCACCCCTGCATGAAGAGGAGCCATAATTAGGAAACAAAGGTGATCAAACTCCTGAAAAGGAAAAGGATGAGACGGTAGAGTAGCATGAAGAGGTTAAGAAAGGTGAAACCCAGGTGAATCCTACTGTTCCAGATTGGCTAGACAAGGAGATCAAAAGAAACAGGTCATTGTTGGGGACACTCCTCTCAACTGGGATGAAATGTTGGCCAAGATTGGAAAGGGAAAAAGAAATAAGATAGCCAAGGTGGTTTCCATGATCAAAAGGGATGAAGCTAGTAATAGGGTTATTCACATTGCCACCCCTATTGCAGGTAAAAGTAGAGATGAGATCACTGGGGAGGATTATGATGTACAAACTATCAATCTTGGGCCCACTTCTATGGAGCAAGATATTGAAGAGTATGAGGGGTCCAGTGCAGTGATCATTGGGAGATTGAGGAAGGAGACACAGTCTAAACATGAACTAAAGAAAGAGAATGAAAGGCTTAGGAAATGTCTGAAAGATTTGATGAAGGCCTTACCATCTTTTCACCCATCCTCTTCTGCTATCGCTAGTTTCTTGCTGAAGGAGACCATCTCTGAGCTAGGAAAGATGAAAGCTTCCACCCTGGATACAATGAATTGGTTACAGGATGTACAGGCTATGGGAGATGATGCAATAAAGGAGATCCTTTCAACTAGAAAGGATGCAATGAGGGCTAAGGATTGGTTAGATCATGTTTTATCTCAGGGTAAGGAGGACACTGATCTCTTATTACAGAAAACCAAAACAATCATGAAGTATAATAAGGATCAGCTGGTTGTTGATGGAATTCTCTCTTCATCTAGGGTTAATGAGCCTTGGGAGTGGTTTGAAGCCCTGCAAATCTGGTAGAAAATCATCAAGAAGGTCTACAAACAAAGGAGGCAGATTGATGGTAATTTAACTAATGTTTATGATGGATGCATCACCTTTTTTGAGATAATGACTGGCAAGAGGAAGATCGCCCCTAGGTACTTGAGTTTGGAACAATTGAGGGAATGGTGGCATGATGTCTATGCCCCTGATATTGAGGATTCTATGACAGGGCACCAATTAGATGATGCAACTACTTATCTAGCTGTGATGGATAAGTACCTAGCGTACAAGGGTGATTGGGATAAAATGGTTAAGCATTCAAAGGAAGATATTGAATCAATTGAATGTCGGCTCAAAATCCTACCCTTGCCACCTGTTGCTGAGTTGGATAAGGTGCTTTTGAAAGTTCATGAATTGCTAGATCAGAACAAGGATAAGGGAGGCGGTAGTTAATACCATGCCACTTCATGATTTGTGCTTCCCTATTATTGTGGGGCATGTATTGGTCCGAGTTGCATTGAGGAATGTGTTTTGGCTGACCTTGATGATGTATCGGCATTTAATGTGTGCCTTATTTTTAATTTCCTGAGGCCGACTTGTTTTGGCTATTTTATTTTTGTAAATATCTAGCTAGGGCGACATGTTTTGAGGGTTTTCTTTAAATTGGCGTTCCTGCCTCATTTGTAAGAGTTAGATAGATAATAGAAAATTAGACAAGCTAGATTGAGAAAAGAGCTAGAGCATTCTATAGTGGAGGTAGTAGTTAGTTCTTTCGAGCAAGTGTTGTAACACAAAACAGTGGAATTGTTGCTACATTTTGGTGATCTAATACAATTGAAAGCATTGTGGTTTCTCTGGTGAATTCTTTTGTGTTAGTTTATCCTGCATGGTTCCTGTTGTTCCATCTTTTGAAATTGCTTGAAGATATTGGATTGATGTTAGATTTAGAATTAGATTGGTTTGGTGAATAATGTTCATGATTTCATGCTTGGAATGTTTGTAGCAATCTCTGGTCTATACTCCCAGTAACTATCTGATTGTAGTAGGCTGGTGAAGTCAACCTGGACCATACATCTATTTATGCTTAGTTCGATTGTGGATGAATGTCTATGATTTGAAAATCTATATGCCTTAGAAGAGTGCACCTTTCTTGTGATATTGCATTGTGGGTTAAGTAGGAATTGGTTATTTGAGATTGGTCTATTTTAGGTATTTGTCATTTGCATTGTTCATCTTAGAAATAGTTTAGATTTCATTATATCTCTTACACCCTCATCTTTTGCTGTTTCTTTATTATCTGGTTAGATTTAGGATTTAAGATCATCATATTGCAAAATTTGATAAATTGGAAAGATACAGTTTGCTTGTAGTAAGGTCCGATTGTGATTACCAGCATTTCACATATTATCTAAGTTGTTTGTGCATTGTCATGACCTGACACCCGAGAGACCTTGGGGTGATTTTAGCACTTGTTGTTGAGAATTCACCTTTCAAGAGAGATAGAATATTATTTTCTGTCTGAGTTGTTGCTGTGCAGAAAACACCATCAACAGGGATGTTAACATGTTAATCTTCTAGGTTAACACATTTGTAATATAATTTTTAGTTTAGATAGTCATGGAAGTTAAATTATTCTTCTATCTATAGAATAAATATGTGAACATTTCATCATAAAGTATTTTCTTGATGCAATAATTTTTTTTTCTTCCTATTTTGTGCATCTTAGGCCTAACTTATTTCAATAAGTTATACTATGACAAATTGTAAATCATTTATATGAAAACATTAGCTCCAACATGAATCCTCGAGAAGGATATGTCTCTAAGAGAAAAAAATGTATAAAATAAATCACTGGAACTTGTATAGTAATTAATTAGAAAATGGTACAATTATATGGCACTTTCTTCCTCAGCATTGTGAAAATATATAACATATAAATGTACATGAAATTTTGTAAAATTTTGAAATAGTTGAATTTAGTTATGCTTACCACAAGTGGTATTATAGTTTGGAACTACCCTTGTGACATTTTTATGCCATTCTTTTCTTTATTAGAGTGACTTCCTATTTCTAAAACAATATTCCTTGCATTTTCATTACTCATCCCTTAGCTTTCCCCATTACCTCCTCTTAGTACCTCTCTTTCATTCCATTCCATTTCATTTATTCTCCGAAGTCCAATTTGGCTCACCAACATCCTCCAAGTATTTGTTCTATACTTCACTTCTTATTTTCTTTATTTTTTTCTATCACTTGCATTTTCTTCTAATATGTCCTCATCTTTCTAATATGTTTCTATCCAATATCTTAATATTCATATTTATTTAAACTTGTGTCTATTCCTCCATCCAATTTTTTCATTAGTTTTTCACATTTTGACCCTAGTTCTAGCCCTATCTTATTTTGGGTGTTCTCTTTATTTTATTTTTATTAGTCTACATTTTTTATGTTAGTCTTGGTTCTTATCTCACCGTTGATAACCTTGAAAATAATCTTAATAGAATATCATAGTTGTTGTCCATATCACCCTACAAATTACATTTAAAACATAAAATATCTAAATGAGAATAATGTAGATATTGTTGTATTTGATTATTTGTGGTGTAATGGTAATGTGGGACATTCATTAGAGTGTGACCAAGTTTTGAATAAGCATCCTATTACTTTAGAGTGGATATGTGGCAAGGTTGTGATGTAACAATTATGGGATACATTCGAGCTGAAATTCTAATAATTAAAAGTTATTAGAATTAATTTCTATTAGAATTATTTGTCTTATTAAATTTTTAATTATTGTAGAATAAAAATATTTTATTATTATTTAAAATTTAATTTAACTAATAAAATAAATTTAAAATTTAAAATTTAAATTAAAAGTTAGAGATCAAGAGAGAGAGAAACTAACTTTTGATTAGTCAAATGTTTTATGTCAACAATCCAAGGATAGCACGTGTCCCTGGGGAGTTATGCTTAGGGTAGAATTTCATTTGATTAAGGATATGATAATACACCTTTAAGACCTCTTCATTGTACCCATTGCACACTTAAGGAGGAAAGCAGATAAAGAGGGAAAGAGAGCGGGAGAAAATGAGACAGAGGAGGATAGAGGCAGCTAGACAAAGAGAGAGATAAAAAAAGTTCTAGAGAGAGAAAAAAGATGGAATAGAGGGATATGGAGATACAAAAAAAGAGAAGACAGAAACAAAGAGAGAGGAATAAAGTGGGAAAGAGATAGAGATAGATAAATAAAGAAAAAGAGAGAAGGTGAGAGACAAATAGATATAAAGTAACATAGAGAGCTAGATAGAGAGATAGCAATGGGAGTCAACAATATATAAAGGTAGAGAAATTGAGAGATAAAGAGGGAGAGGGGGAGATAAATAGGAATAGGAAAAGAGAGTAAGAGAGAGAGAGAGAGAGAGAGAGAGAGAGAGAGAGAGAGAGAGAGAGAGAGAGAGAGAGAGAGGACATATAGAGAGAAATAGGGAGAGAAGAAGAGAGAATGAGAGATAATGAGAAACATAGAGACAGAGAGGGAGATAGATATATAAAGATCTCTCTCTCTCTCTTTCTCTTCTCATATTTCTCTATATATATCTCCCTATCTCTACCTCTATCTAACTCTCTCATTATATATATATCCCTCTCTATATAACTTTATCTATCTTTCTATCCATCCATCTCTCCCTCTCTCTTTGGCTCTCCCTCTTTCTATCTCTATTTCTCCCTCTCTCTCCCTCTCTCCTTCCATCTCCATCTCCATCTCCATCTCCATCTCCATCTCTATCTTTGTCTTGTAAGGAAAGAAGGGTGCGAAAATGCCTTCCAAATGCAAAATTCTTAGGAAAGAAGTGTAGAAAATTTCATTTAATTCGAGTTATAGTCATTAAGATGAACAACAACAAAACAAACAATTTAACATACACAGAATTGAACACTAGATTTATGTGGGAAAATCCTTATGGGAAAAAAACCCACACACCAAGTAAAGCCACTTTGTATTACAGTAAATCAATTACATAGAGAGTTATAGACTCCACTCCAGGTGTTAATTCACAACAACATTACAATTCCCTGATCAACCTCAAAGATAGATTCTAAATACAATTTTGTTCTCTCACACTATTATAATACTTGTAAGCATACAATGTAGAACATCAATCAACTGAACCTCATTGATTGAACCCACACTCATTGGAGAGTGTTACAATATATAATCGTCATCCAACCATGGTCACTTCAGTTCCAAAAAACCAACCGTTTCGGTTCCTGTACGCAAACCATCACAACTTATTACGACATCCACATAACATGCCAATTAATCACCATTCAATCCATCAACAATCAACAACCAATCATCATTCAACAACCTGGAACTGGTCGGGTCCACCACGACATGTGTCCAAAGCCCGCACACCCCACGAGACTCACTCGGGCCCCACCACAAAAGGTGTGGGGTTAGTGGGCGCCATTGGATTGATTTAATCGTGACTGTCAATCGATATATAAAACAACACATTGTCGTGGTCCCCATTGCCACCATGTCATCCAAGTCACCACCAGTAACCAAGCCCACACAAAATTGCTATGTCGTTAGAAAACCAAACTTTAGAACCTCTATCAAGGGTTATGAATTTCTCAAAACTCGCGACATTCCTATAAGTGACATTAATGTCATCACTGTTGACCAACCATCGCCATATTGGGGGGACACCAATTCATCTCCCACCGATACAAGGAAGTCTCATCGATGTTGTCTTAATGGTTGCTAAGTCGGAGCTTTCCAAAACCTCACAACCCGCAACATGAGGTTCAAGAGTTCTAACTTTTCGCAATCTCACAATAGCTATTGGTCTGTCGAGGAGACTCAAGACAAAGTCCCACTGATAAGTCAAGTCACACTGACAAGAGTCACCAATAGCTCACCACAACCCATTAGTCTATCAGGGAGATTCAAGGCAGAGTCCCACCGATAAGGTTAAGTCACATCGACGACGACCAAGTCATAGCTTCAGGCTGTTAGGGAGACATGAAACAAAGTTCCACCGATGATGCCTCTTCCCACCAATAACACAATGGTGATAAACCATTAGGCCATCGATGGGATTGCAATCCACGTCCCGCCAATGAGTTACTATCAGGCCGATAAAGAGAAAAACTTAACACTACTGCAAAACGATGATCAAGCCAACAAATCTAAGGCACATTTTCCAACATATCTTTCTCTTTATCTCCCTACCTTTCATTGCATCTCTCTTCTGCATCTATTTTTCCCACTCTCTCTCTCTCTATATATATATATATATCTCCCTCTCTATTTCTATCTCCATATCTCACACACTCCGTGTTTCTCCCTCCCTATCTCTAACTCTATCTCTCCATCTTTCTCCCTCTCTATACCTCTCTCTATTACTTGTCTTTGCCACCTTCTTTCTCTCTCACTCTTGCCCCCTCTATTTCTATCTCCCTATCTCTCCCTCCTCTTCTTTATCTATATATCATTTCCCCGACACCCCACCCTCTGCCCCCTCCCCCCCGCCTCTCTCTCTCTCTCTCTATTGCAAACATAATATGAGCTATTCATAATGGAACCTTAATTATCAATTTGATTCAGAAGTTTTGTTTCAGTCGTCTTTAGATCCATGTAAGTGGATGCATAGTTTATTTGAAGTTATCACTTCTCCATTGACACCTTTTTTGCACAAATAAAATCATTTTCTAAATGACCTACCAATTGACATCATATACTACACAAATACATGCCAAAAATGAACCAAAATTTTCTCTAATTTTCTCTAGTAACCTTCCACACCCCTTTGATGTATCCATTGCACACCAATATGCGAGTGCTAGTTTATATTAAATCAATGTTCTATATTTGTCTGAGATATTTGCTATTATAACTCAATTTTACCCTATAGCTAGGGTTGTTTTGAAGGAGGCACAGCACATTCTGCTGCTCACCTTTGAGATACCGAAGCTCTACCCCTATTTTTATGGTATGGAGAGATTTTTCTTTGTTTAGCTCGGCCCATTTTCTCTAAAGTTCCTTCTCCTGCCATGGTGAGTATATGTATGGATTGCATCGATAGTTTTTAAGAGGATAGTGGAATTTTGAGAACACCCAATACCGAAAACGTTATCATGTATGAATGTATGGTGGGTGTTTTCAACTTTTAAATGTTTGTTTGGTTCTGAAAGCTGGCTTTCGAAAGGGCATTAAAAACCTGTAAATGACAATGCTTCCAGGCTTACCACTGGCATTGTCATTCTGGTAGACGTAGACTGAATAACACTGCATATTTTCCACGCTCCAATTACAATCATAAAATGCCATTGCCATCTAAAACTCAACTCTATCTCACAGCATTAGGTTGGAGGCGATGCACATTCCGTTTACTAGACACAAATCACCTGAAGACTACTCTGCATATCTTCAATTATTGCAGACCTTTATCCTCACGAACCCTTTTTCACAAGGGAAAAATGTACACTCTTCTATCGCTCACAGGCGACTTACATTTTCGACACGCACAACTTTTCGTAATAAGCTTATTTACTTGTATGTCAAGTGCGGAAGTTTGGTGGATGCCCGTAAACTGTTTGACCACATGAAAGAACGAGACAACGTTTCATGGAATACGATTATTGCGGCTTATGGAAGGCATGGGTATTCTCAAGAGGCAGTCACACTGTTTCACTATATGCAACAAACAGGTCTCCAACCCGATCAGTTTACATTTGCCAGCGTACTCCCAGCCTGTGCCAAAATGGGGACTTTGGAACAGGGTATTGACATTCATAAAAGCATAAATGATAGACTAATTTTGTCAGATATTGTAGTTGCAACTGCCCTGGTGGACATGTATGCAAAATGTGGAAGCATAGACAAGGCACGTGAATTGTTTGATAGAATGCCTAAAAGAAATGCGTTCTTGTGGACTGCAATGATTGCAGGATATGCACAAAATGGATTTGTTGAAGAGGCATTAGAAATTTTCAAGCAAATGCAATTGGAAGGTATAAAGCCGGACACCACAACCTTTGCCAGCATCCTCCCTGCCTGTGGTAAAATGGGAGCTTTGGATCGGGGTATGGACATCCATCAAAGCATAATGGAAGGGGGATTTTTATCAGATAGTGTAGTTGGGAATGCTCTGGTAGACATGTATGCAAAATGTGGAGGCATGGACAAGGCACGCAAACTCTTTGACAGGATGCCTCAAAGGGATATCGTCTCATGGAATGCAATGATTGCAGGATATGCACTGAATGGATTTGTTAAAAATGCTTTAGAAACTTTCAAGCAAATGCAATTGGCAGGTGTAAAGCCAGACTCTGCAACCTTTGCCAGCATCCTCCCCATCTGTGCCAAAATGGGAGCCTTGAAACAGGATATGGACATCCATCAAAGCGTAATGGAAAGAGGATTTTTGTCAGAAATTATAGTTGGAAATGCTCTGGTAGACATGTATGCAAAATGTGGAAGCATAGACAAGGCACGCAAACTCTTTGACAGAATGCAGCAAAGAAATATCATCTCATGGAATGCAATGATTGCAGGATATGCACAAAATGGATTTGTTGAAAAAGCTTTAGAAACTTTCAGGCAAATACAATTGGCGGGTGGAAAGCCAAATTCCTCAACCTTTGCCAGCATCCTCCCTGCCTGTGCCAAAATGGGAGCTTTGGAACAGGGCATGGACATCCATCAAAGCATAAAGGATAGACAAATTTTGTCAGATGTTGTAGTTGCAACTGCCCTGGTAGACATGTATGCAAAATGTGGAAGAATAGACAAGGCACGTGAACTGTTTGACAAAATGCCTCACAGAAATGTGGTCTCATGGAATGCCATGATTGCCGGATATGCACAAAATGGATTTATTGAAAAGGCTTTAGAAACTTTCAAGCAAATGCAATTGGCAGGTGTAAAGCCAGACTCCACAACATTTGCCAGCATCCTCCCTGCCTGTGCCAAAATGGGAGCTTTGGAACAGGGTATGGACGTCCACCAAAGCATTATGGAAGGGGGATTTTTGTCAGATATTATAGTTGGAAATGCTCTGGTAGACATGTATGGAAAATGTGGAAACATAGACAAGGCACGTGAACTGTTTGATAAAATGTCTCAAAAAAATGTAGTCTCGTGGAATGCCATGATTGCAGGATATGCACAAAATGGATTTTGGAAGGATGCTCTCAAAATCTTTGAATTAATGAAGCATTCTGGAGCACATCCTGACTCTATAAGTTTTTCTTGTGTTCTATGTGCATGCAGACATGCAGGTTTAGTAGATGAGGGCTGTACATACTTCAATGACATGCATAACCCTTATTGCATTACACCTACAATTGATCATTATGTGTGCATGGTTGACCTTCTTGCCCGTGCTGGCTATCTTGAGGAGGCCCTAAACTTCATCATTAAGATGCCAATAAAACCTGTGGTGGTTGTGTGGATGTGTTTCCTTGGTGCCTGTAAATCACATACAAATATAGGTTTAGGGGTATTTACAGCGCTGCTGATTTTTGATTTGGATCCTAAGAATGCTGCGACTTATGTTCTTCTCTCAAACATCTACGCAGAAGTGGGCAGGTGGGGTGAGGTTCAAATGGTAAGAAGATTGATGAAAGATAGAGGAATTAAAAAGATCCCTGGATGTAGTTGGATTGAAGGCCATAAAATGGTACATGCTTTTTGTGTAGGGGACAGATCACATCCACAGACACAGGAGATCTATGCAATGTTGGAGAAATTGGCTTTGGAGATGAAGGCAGCAGGGTATTTTCCAGATTCAAGACGTTTATCTAATGATGTGGAAGAGGAGGAAAAAAGTTTATTTCTGTGTCACCATAGTGAAAAGTTGGCAATTGCATTTGGTTTGTTAAACACACCACCTGGAACAACTATTAGAGTTGTTAAGAACCTTCGAGTATGTGCTGATTGCCACAATGCAACAAAATTTATCTCCAAAATTGTTGCAAGAGAAATTGTTGTGAGAGATGCAAACCGTTTCCATCATTTTAAACAGGGACAATGTTCTTGCGGAGATTATTGGTGATGCTAAAATCCAGCAATTTGAAAAATAGACTCGCACTACCTGCAGTAATCATGAAGGAATGAGGTTGGAGTTTCAGTCTCTAGATTTTTTGTTTTTGTTGAGTATTTGCAACTGTTGACCACACTATTGTTTCATAAAATTAGATTGTATAGTGCAATGCAGATGTCTGGGTATATGCAGATCAATGCATAAAGTGCAATGCAGATCAAAGACCTATTTTACCTATTTTATGATAATACGGATGTTTTATTGAATCGTTTTCACAAAACCTGTACGTTTATCAAATGAAAAGGTGGAGGGGAGAGTGGGAAAAAGACTAAAGGTGGGAACATTCAAAGTAAATGGAAAGATGTCATGGTCAGTAGGAAATAAAGGGGCTCTTGTCATTTTGTATAGTTCTTTTGTTTGGATTAATTGTATTATCTTTTGTATATGTCAAGTTAATGTTTTGAGATTAAATCACATTCCAGATTCAGTGTGTAATTTTATGTAAGTGTATGTACATTTTGTCTCATTTATGGTTAGATATTTCTTATGTTGTTTCACATCCCTTTGCTTAGTGAATTCATAGATGTTTTTTCAATCTAATTATGTTTATATTGTAATTAGTGGTTATGTGTTGCATTTGAAAAACTCGCACTAATGTAATTGCACATTCATGGTATTTTAAAACTGTGCATTATGAGATTTATAAATTAATACTATTGAGATAAGGATTTGAATGTGGTTGGAAAAGAGCTAATTAAGGCATTTTATAAGTTTTCGGAGTGACAATAGTTTGAAAATAGGAGGAACTCAAAAAGGATCAAGGGAATTTAGAGAAACACAATGGGAGACATTCATAGGTTTGAAAAGAGTATTATAATTATAATCATAATATGGTCAAATTGATTACTTTATTTGCTTGTGACAAACCTAATAAATGGTAGTAAAAAAATATATATTTAATAATACCTAGTAAATGCTAGCAAAGATTAAATTACATATGTCACATCTAATATTTGCTTACAATACTTAGTCACAACTACATTAAAAATCTTGAATTTTTGTACTTGTCCAAGGTTAAAATTATATAAGTAGGGATTCAATCATAATGTCCAAAGTCTTATAAGTCATGTGCCTAACAAACCTCTAAGTCAATTTTAAAATATTGGAATGTTATCTTAAGCATGCATGTCTCTATACAATGAAGGCAAGAAAAATGGTATTTGGAAAGAATCTAGAATGATGAACTTTAATTCTTCATCTCATGCAAATGATTTGACAACTTTAGGGTTATAAGGACACATATTTACAATGGAAGAAAAATTCTTGCAAAGTACCTTCTATTCTTCTAAAAGTTACATTACTTTGTAACTATCATTAATAGTATTACACAAAGTCCCAAGGTACATTTAAAATTATAAACAAATATATTTATATATGCCTTATAAAGGTATGGAACATTTGAATGAAGCAACTCCATTTTCATTGATTATCAAATAAATTATAAAATGATATCATAGATTACATTACAAAAGTGGGTGATATTAATTTGGAAGATATATGTGCCACTGCCAACAAAATTTACTATTAAAAAAATCAACAAAAATCTAGGCTACAAGATAGGTGAATATTTATGTCATAAAAATGTAATTAATTATCACAAATATGTGGAAATGCCTACCAAGCACCCACATTGTAATCACAAATGGTATGAGTTAAACATCACAAAACTCAATTAGAGTTGTCTTAATAAGTTCAAAATGAGAGATTGTCGTTTGGATCTTTTGTTTAACACCTAATAGGAAGAGTATTTGGGATTGAACCCATCTAATGGCATATGTGCCCATTGCCTCTACTTTAACATTCCCATACTTAGGTTAAGTGAACTAATATGAATCTCTACCAATGAATATGAGAATATTGATTATTGTCCTTAGGCATCACACCACTTTGCTTATTGGAACTAGGAGGACCATTTGCACAGAAACCATCCTGCATAATGATGGTGTCTTGTAGACCTATCATGTTTGTCTTTGTTACCATATCTCTTGCATGGAGAAGTAAGGCCATAAGAAGGCACCTTGATCATAACTCATGTGTTTGGCTATAACATTCAAGCAAACCTAGAGATCTTGCAAGTCTTAAGGCTCTAATGCCATCTTGCATGTTTGATATTAAAATTATGAACAAGCATATGGAATCACATAAGAACATTATAACCTAAAACAATATATCATTGGAAAAATTAGTAAAATGATCATATTTATACTTTCCCCTAGTTAATAAAAAAAATTATATGTCAAAACATGCATGGATGGTAATAAGTTGTCTTCAAAACATGGAGAAGTGCAACTTATAAGTTGAAGAAATTGTTCTAGAATAAATAATTTTTTATTGCCGTTAATGTATTTTCTAATACATTATTTTCTAACCTCTAGTCTATGTAACAACCAAAAGCCCAACACCCCTTTATTATGCTTGATGAATTTATTAGACTATGAACTAAATATTTGATCCAAGTTGTGATCTTTATCTAGCTTTGATTGTGTACTAAACTAAAGATGTATGTGAGTGACTTAGACTAGGATTATGAAATATATTTTTTAATGTTGTTTATGGATTTCAAGTGTTTTTGCATAATAAGAGTGTAAACACAAGTTTGTGTTTAAATGTTAGTTGACAATTCAAAAATTTCTAAATAGTTTTATTTAATCCAAGGTATAGAATTGTAGATTTAAATTCATGTTTATTTTTATCACTTTCAATGTCATGATATTTTGATTTAAGTGTGTAGATCACATGTAAGATGTTAAACCAAACTATCACAACCCTCCTAGTTTGCAAATGAAAAAGGCCAAATAGCTACATATCTTTTTGGTAATTTTTTATTTGCTTAATAATCTAATTTTCATGGTACTAGGTAATGTTTAAACTAATTAGGCTTTACAATTTTTGAAGAGACCATGATAAGTTTATTGTTTAATGATAATAAGTTTCCACAATCCATATCATAAATCTGTGTAGCTTCTGGATTTGATTGTGTCAAAAGATTTTGCATCAACGTTTCGGATCACACTCTGTGATCCATCATCAGGATGAGAGAGAGCAAGATGATAAGATTATTGTTTGTCATGGATTTTAGCTTATTTTATATTTCTCAAAATTTCATCTCTAATGTTATGTTTAATGTCAAATAGAATCAAATAATTTAAGATTATAAAAATCTCACAAGCCTCATAACACAATATTTTAAAGGAAACAAAATTTTAAAATGTATAAAGTTTATTCATGATTAAACAAGTAAAGTGACCATTATTTACATGGTATTTAAATAAAAATTATAACAAACCATCCTTCATTTAAAAGAAATAAATAACATTAAAAAGTAGTTCCCTTTTCCAACATGTCTAGATATATGTATATTTCATTTACAATGATACATAATACAACTTTTGTAATGGAATTACTTTCACAAGAGAATAATATAATAGTAAATAATCTACAAGCATTTAATAATAAGCCAATTTGAGGGGGAGATCTTTCAAATGTCTCCAACAAGAACATAATTCACAATTTGATAATAAACTAGACACTATCTTAGGACTATATATCATAGTAATGTCATTGATACCATCTAGGTCGATCTAACTACCTTTATAAGATTATATTCATGATCATATAGCTGAATTACTTGGGTAATGTTAGCAAAAATTCAACCACAAATATCTCAATATAATCAATGGGTTAAAGGTGTAGCATGGCCCCTCTTCAAAGAAGCATTTTTCTCAATAAAGATCAACCATGGGTGCTTTTGCATGAAATCTTCATTATTCCATGTAGCATCTTTGATAAGAGAATTCCTTCACTCGATCAAATATTCTATAATCTATACCTTTGAAGTACAACATATTAGTGAGTGTTTGAAGGATTCTCTTTGGCCCCAAAATCATTTTCCCCTCATCATCATGCTTTGTTAGTTCTATCTAGATGGGGACTCTTTGTATAATAACCTTCTTTATATAAGAAACATTGAAGATAGGATGTATTTTTTTGACATAGGAAATTTCAACTTGTATCTAAGTTTCTAATATATTATAAAACCTTAAAAGGGCCATAATGCTCAAGCACAATCTTGTTATACTTCTATTGTTTCAGTGACATTTTTTACTATGGTTGTAAGCACATAAAGACCCAATCACCTACTTCAAAATATATTTAGCTACATTGCTAATAAGTGTGTTGCTTCTTTATGTTATGTCACATTTTTAAGTTCTTGACACTAGAAAGTACCTCTTACTAGTGTTGAATGTGCTATCCAATTGCTCTAATCTTTCAATGTACCCACAATGAAGAGGTGATGGATGGTAAACATATAGTACCAAAAATGGATATATTGTGGATGAAGTATGGAAAGAAGTGTTATATCACCATTCTACTAGTGACAACCATTAATGCACCCATATCACTTGTTTATCTATAGAAAAGCATTAGAGATAGCCCCCCAAGCATTTGTTAACCAACTCAATTTGTCCATTTGGTTGGGGATGATATGACATGAGCTATGAGAAAGTTGAGCGACCAAATAGGAGAATAAGTTACTCCAAAAATTACTTTTAAAATATAGGATCATTGTCACTTATTATAATTTTTGGATTCTCATGTAGCTTTCGAATGAAATTCATAATTTTTTTTTCTATAGTAATTTCTAAAAATGGGTGTTACAAAGAACAAAAATATGCATATTTAGTGAGTTGATCCACATCAACCATGATGACATTTTTTTCTTTTAGACCTAGGTAATCAAATGATGAGATCCATCGATTCCTCTTTCCACCTCTAACTTGCAATAGTTGGAAGAGATGAGGTTTTTTGGAGTCTTAGTTGTATCCCCTTAATTTTATTGGCATACCATACATTCTACCACAAATTTCTAGACACCCCATTTAAGTCCATCGCAAAAGACATCCTACTTGATTCTATGATTTCTTCAAGAAGCTTAAAATCCCACCTATTGGAGAAGCATGGAGTTCTACCAAAACATTTCATTTAAAGGTTGAGTTCTTACATAGGTACAACATATCCTTATACTATAGAGCATCTTCTTTCCATGCAATTTTTTTAAAACACTTAAACCTTGTTGGATTTTTTGAATGAGATTTTAAGTATACATGTTTTTTCCCATTCTTCTTATGCCTCATCCATAAAATACACCCACAATATGGAAATAGAATACAATAGTGACTATGTGGGTTAATCCCTCCTAAATAGAGTATCAACCATAATATTATCCTTTCCTTTCTTGTATACAATCTCATTCATATCACACCATCCTTGTGATTTGTTTTTTATTCTTTAGATGAAAACCTATGTTTGAAGAAGTATCTACAACTATCATGATCTTTCTTTACTTTAAATTTCCTTCTCATTAGATAATATTTCCATTATTTAATTGTATGCAGGATAGCCATAATTTTCTTCTCATAAATAGGCTTCAAAATATTCTTACATTTGATTTGACAACTCTCAAATGGTAGGGGTATTCATTGTTGCATGAGTATTTCTTCTATTCCAAACCCAAAAGAATCACATTTTACAATGAATGGTTTAGAAAAAAATAGAATAACTATCACTAGTTAAGAAAATAGCTTCCTTGAGCTTCTCAATTTCCTTGGCAATTGCCTAATTCCACTAAAAATAACTCTTCTTTAATAAAGCTATGAGTAGTTTTGCTATATTGCATTAATTTTTAAAAGCCAATGATAATACCCAATAAACCCTAATAAACCCCATAGATCCTTGAGGGTTATAGGTGTTTTCCATTATATTGCAGCCTTGATCTTGTGAGGGTTCACATTGAATCCCTAATGTGAAACAATATCACCAAGGTACTCTGCCTCTTTGATTGCACAAAAAAATTTGGATGGCTTAGCATAAAGTTGACATTGTTCAAAAATGTTCAAAATTTAATTCACATGTTGCAAGTGTTTCTTCCAAATATTATTATATATTAAGATGTCATAAAATATATAAAAACATTTTTTTGTGCAAATAGAAAAAAGGTAGAGTTCATCAAAATTTTAAATGTAGATGGTGCATTTGTGAAGCCAAAAGGCATCACTAAAAATTAATAATGATCATCATGGGTTTAGAAATCTATCTTATGTATAACCTCATCTCTATTTCTAATTTGATTATAACTATAATGAAGATCAAGTTTGATAAAATAAATAGCACCATTTAGCTCGTATAATAAATAATCAATTATTGGAATTGAAAACACATCTTTAATGGTGTATTAGTTGAGCTCTTTGTAATCATGACACATCTACCAAGTTTCACGTTTCTTGTGTAACAGTACCACTAGAGAGGAGTAAGCACTCTAACTATTTTTAATAATGTTTGCCTCTAGCATCTTTGTATTATCTTCTCAATCTCACTTTTCTATAATATGGGCATCTATGTTAGAGTAATCATGCATTAGCTAATAATTAATTAATCTTTAATTGGATATTATTTTAATTCATTTCATGCACTTAGCTAAACTTAGGAGTGATTTTTTTTGTTGCCTAAGAATCTATTATTAGATAATTTTATCTCATCACACATGATGATGACATTTGTTGTGATCTAATCCCTTTATCATTTAGGATTTCTCTTATAAAGTACTCTCCCTCATTGATCACTCTCAATCTCCTTGATGATTCTTGAGGTTCATTTTGTAAGTTTTTCTTATTGAGGATATAACAAATCATTATTTGCAACTCTCTTATGTGCAAGGTGTTTTCATTTTTTGTTTGATCATGTGTCTCGTGTTTATTCACAATTCTAACATGGTATCAAAGTGTGGATTCAGGGAACCCCTTCTCTATTTTTTAGTTTATTTCTTAACTAGGATTATAGGAGCAAATCTAGAATCTTTATTGTTTTTCTGTAAATTCTAGAGTTGGGCGATTTTTTGGTGCATTTTGATTCGAAAAGGACCTCACAATTGCATTCAAGAGGCCTATTCGATGAAATTTGACTATAAATTTTCTCAATTTTGGCATTGGGAGCTTCTGAGGCAATCTTTTTTAACAGGAGCTTGTACGGCCCCTATACGACTTTTGCACATAATTTTTTCAAAAAAAAGCACTTTATAGCATTATATATAACGATGGCTGAAAGTTCAACTAGTAAACTTATTGGTAGCATTTAAAAAAATCAACAGCTTCTTCTGGCACTCCTTAATTTTTTTCTAGCAACATTCATTTATTTCAACCAATGAATTTCCTTGAATATTTTGTTTTCCTTTGGTATATTATTTTTTCTTGAAAAATATTTCATTTGTCAATTTTTTGGGTAGGGATCAATTTTTTTTTGGGTGCAAGGAATATTCCCTAAATACTTTGTTGATGTGGTGGTACAGACACCCCAAGGCCCCCTCCAAGCCCCCTTTGGACCTAAAAGAGTATTTTTTTTCTTTTGGCCATACCTTGGGCATATGGTATCAAAATTTAGTGAATGAGATATCATTGCAAAGCTAGTTCTGAGCACTATCTAATGGTGCTAGTTTTTTCTTATATTTTTTGTTGGTACATTTTAGTGCCTATCAAAGTCAAAGGTGCCTTTTTATGCCTAAGCTCATAAATTTTGACCTATTTCTCCATTTTTTGTGACCTAGTGGTGTTGAAAATTTCTTTCAAATCTCTTCATAGCTATTCATGCAATTTTTCTAATTTTTTTTTGTAGCTACATTTTATTTATTTATTTTGTTTTCACATTTTGATGAATTGATTGGATATTTTAGCTCCTAGAAACTTTTTGTTTATGTGGGATGACTTTTTTTAAATATTCTATATGTTATTAGTGTATGATTTTTGGAAAAATTGTGTGTTGTTTTTCATCATCAACATTTTGGATCATACTCCATGATCCATCATTAGGATGACAAGAAGAAGAGAAAAGTGTGAACAAAGAGTTAGTAGACTAGGATATAAAGAGCAAAGGAGGGTGGAAAGGATGGAAGACACAAGTCCCAAAAATAAATAAATAAAGGGGCAAGAGATTTTAGGGAGGAGAAGGGAGTGAGGAAAAACCTCAAACAAATTAAATGCTAAGCTAAAAATTAACCAAAAAAATAAAAAGACAAGGCTAAATAGCTGAAACATAGGCTCAAGGATAGGGTGAAGGATAAAAAATAAAAAATATATTAAGATGTTTTTTTTAATTTTTAATATGCAACCAAGGTTGTGCACTTTTTACTGGAGCTATGAATCAGTGAGGCCACAAATGGGGACCTCATCTCAACATGGATGCACAACAACCACCACTCTCACAAGCACGGTAGCCCAGTAGGGGAACAAGGCCTGCAAGCACACCAACCCAATGAGGGAGGAGGGTCCCACCAACCAAGCTAGGGAGTGGGCCCCAGACACTAATTCCTTGTACAATGGTGAGAATTCCAACAACAACAACAATGCTATAGGTCAAGTCCGAAGACTTGAACCTTTTTGGCCACAACAACAACACCATCACTCATCCAATGCACCACGAGCTCATGCCCAAAGATATTAAGATGTTAAAAAAGCATAAGTATATAAACAAAGGGAAAATTATAAAGGGGGCTCTAGCAAAGCAAAGGCTATTGAATCAAGTAAAATGAAAAAAAAATGTAAATAAAAAACCTAACAAAAGTTGCAAAAACACTATGAAATACCAAAACTCAAAAAATTAAAGATAAAAGGGCTAAAAAAAATAGATATGATATAATAGACTATAAAATATTATAGTCTATTATATGAAGCTCAATTGAGGAAGAAAGAAACAAATAAAAGGACAAACTCAATAAAAGGAGGAAAAGATCAAATCAAGAAAGAAAAGAAAAAGAGGAAGGAAGAGCTAAAAGGAGAGATTAACAAAGAAAAATTAAAGGAGAAGATTCCTCTAAACCATAAAAAGAAGCGATGATTTAAAGACAAGGAAAGAAAAATTAAGAAATACAAGACTAAAATAAATATAGATAAAAAGGTTAAAAATAAAAATAGAAATGATATACAAGACCACAATTGAAATGGTGCAGCATCCTACAAGCAAAATATCTAGATAATCAATCACCATCTAGGATACTAACTATTGTAAACCCTCCTAATGGATCAACAATTTGGAATTTTATGTTATCATGCAGACATATCATTGTTTCTTACATCTCTTGGGAAGTGAATAATGGAGAGGATGTGTTGTTTTGGGGTGACTTGTGGAATGGTCATCCTCCTTTGAACTCCGATCAGGAATTGGTAGTCACATAATGTTTTCTTAAAGAACACTAGTGTTGATGGTGTTTTCTGCACAACAACAACTCAGACAGAACACAATATTCTCTCTCTTGAAAGGTTATTTCCAACAATAAATTACTGAAAATCACCCCAAGGTCTCTCGGGTGTCAGGTCATGACAATGCATAAACAACTCAGATAATATGTGAAAATGCTGGTAATCACAAAGGGACCTTACTACAAGCAAACTGTATCTTTCCAATTTATCAGATTGTGCAATATGATGATCTCAAATCCTAAATCTAACCCAATAATAAAGAAATAGCAAAAGATAAGGGTGCAAGAATATGATAAGATCTAAACTATTCCTAGAATGAGTAATGCAAATGACAAATATATGGAATGGACCAATCTCAAATAACCAATTCTTGCTTAACCCACAATGCAATCTTACAAGAACAGTGCAATCTTCTAAGGTATATAGATTTTCAAATCATAGACATTCATTTACAATCGAACTTAAGCACATGTAAATATATGGTCCAGGTTGACTTTACCAGCCTACTACAATCAGATAGTTACTGGGAGTATAGACCAGAGATTGCTACAAACATTCCAAATATGAAATCATGAACATCATTCACCAAACTAAAACTAATTTAATTCTGAACACTAAACCCTAAATCTTTAAGCAATGTGAAAGATGAAACAACAGGAACCATGCAAGATAAAATAACACAAGAGATTTCACCAGGAAAAGCACAATGTCTTCAATTGTATTAAATCATCAAACTGCTGCAACAATTCCATTGTTTGTTTACAATACTTGCTTCAAGAAACTGATAAAATTGCTCTAACTCCTTAACTAATTTAGCTCTATTATCTCTTCTCTTTTCTCTAATTTCTAATCTCTAATCCCTTTACAATGAGACACGAATGCCCTTTATAGCAAATTCTCAAGACATGTTGGCCCAGCCAAACATTTACAAAATAAAACAATTGCCAAAACAAGTCGGCCCTAGGAAATCAAAATAAGGCACACATTAAATGCCATATATCATCAAGGTCGGCCTAGGCACAGTCCCCAATGTAATCCGGTTCAATACATGCCCTATAATAATAGGGAAGCACAAATCTCAAGATAGGCATTAACTGCCGCCTCCCTTATCCTTGCTCTGGGCCAACAAACCTCGAACCCTCAAAAATGTTCCATCCAACTCGGTGATAGGTGGAAAAGGCAATATCTTAAGTCTGCATTTAATGGAGTCAATTTCCTCCTTTGACTGTTTAACCATCTTATCCCAATCATCCTTGTTGGGTTGATACTTATCCATGACTGCCAGATATGTCACTGCATCATCTAACTGGTGGCCAGTTATAACATTCTCAGAATCTGGGGCATAAACTTCATGCCACCACTCTCTTAGCTGTTCCAGACTCAGGTACTTGGGAGCAATCTTTCTCCTGCCAGTCATAACCTCAAAGAATGCAATGCACCCTTCATATACCCCAGTAAGATCACCATCTATTTGTTTCTTTTATTTCTGGATCTTCTTCATGGCCTTCTGCCGAATTTGCAGAGCCTCAAACCATTCCCAAGGTTCATTCAATCTGGAGGAAGGAAGAATCCCATCCATAGCCAATTGTTCTTTACCATGCTCTATGATGACCTTAGATTTCTGTAGTAGAAGGTCAATGTCACCCTTGTCCTGAGACAACACATGCTCCAATAATTCCTTAGCTCAGACTACATCCTTCCCAGCTGAAAGGATATCCTTGATTGCACTATCTCCCTTTCCCTGCACATCCTTCAGCCAGTCTGTTGTGGTTTTAGTAGAGACTTTCATTTTCTCAATCTCGGAGATGGTTTCCTTGGGAAAAAAGCCAGGAGTGGCAGAAGAAGATGGGTGGAGAGATTGCAAAGGCTTCATTACCTCTTCCAAACATTTCCTAAGTCTTTCATTCTCCTTTCTCAGCTCATGTTTGGTCTGAGCTTCCTTTCTTAACCTCCCAATGATTACCGCACTGGAGCCTTCATATTCATCAATGTCCTACTCCATAGAGGCTGGCCCAAGGTTGATAGTTTGTACATCATAGTCCTCACCAGTGACCTCTTCTCTGGTCTTGTCTGTGGCAGGAGTGGCAATGTGAATGACCCTGTTGTTTAGTTCATCTCTTTCCATCTTTGAAACCACTTTAGCTGCCTTCTTCTTCTTTCCTTTTCCAATCTTGGATAGCATTTCATCCCAATCCAAGGGAGTGTCCTCAACAACTACCTATTTTTTCCTTGTGATTTCCTTTTCAAGCCAATCCAGGACAACAGGCTCTACCCGGATTTCCTCTGTTGTTGCCTCTTCCTGCTATTCTTCTGGCATTTTCTCCTCTTCTTTCTCAGGGAGCTGCTCACCTTGATCTTCTACTTCAATCTCCACCTCTTGTACTGGCGATGGGGTTCTAACCGGAATATCCTCCTTCTCGGGTGATTCATGGCCCTTGCTACTCGCCAGAGAATCCTCATATTGCACTAGAGGAGAAGGAAGTTTTCCTACCTCTTCCACCTCGAGCTCAGCTGCTTCACCAAAGAGTGCTCCTTCTTTGAATGGCTCTGCTTCCCCACTGATCTCATGTTCCTCCATAATTTCTTGCTCATGCACGCTTGGTGGAGGAGAAGCAGCCTTAGATGGCTCCACAACTGGTGACTTTGGAGGAGAATCCCTCTTTTACACAATGTCCTTAGGAGAAGGAGTCCTAGACCTCCTCATGTAAACCTTGGTCTTCTCTCCTGAACTCTCCACATCAACAATCAGAGGCTCCTCCTTTGAAGTATCTTGACCCTTCTTCTTTGAAACTCTAGCTGTCCTAGCCTTCTTTGGTGGTGGAGGGACATCCCCTTCAACTGACTTTTCCAACTCTTCCTCATTAGAGGACCTGCCAATCTTCAAGGCCCGACTTCTCTTCTTCCCTTTGGGCTTCCTCTTTGGTTCTGGCTCACTTTCCTTAGGGCCTCTAATATTTATTTTGAAAGGGGAGCTCTTTTTGGTTTTCCCTTTGGGGTCATCATCCCCGGATTCTTCTGAAGTAGACATTGGGTTGAGATTTCCCATTAAATTGAAGGTACAGGCGACCTTCTCACTTTCCAGCTCCCAAACCTTATGCTTCAACCAAGAAGTGGTGAATTTCATAATCGAGGTCATTAGGTCCAACTCTGTGACCTCATCTTCATTCCAGTTGATCTCCCCGATTGACCTATCCTTAACAGCTTCATATGCATGGTCTTGTACCAGGTTTCCATCATCTTGCAGTTGGTCGGGGATCAACTTCACATTGTATTGTCTGATTACATCAATGGGAAGCCTAGAGTACCTCCTATTTCTTGCCTCAAAATCATCCTTGATGTTGGCCCAATAATCTTCTAAGTCATCCTTATGACGGTACTCCTTGGTAGCCTTCTTCTGTGCCTCCCCGGTGATATCAAAGTTGGTTCTCTTGGAGTGGAAGGAGAAGCCATGAGCTGCCAACTCATCACCTGCAGCCTGTGCCGACTGGATAGAAGGGCACACCTCTGCTACACCAACTCCAAGCGGGAAATCCCCACCAAAACCTGTTTTATGCTTCTCCTTCTTGACCACTGCATCAAATTCACATATTTGTCTAACAATTTCCAATAATGCAATATGATCGGTAGGATACCTAGGTAACTTGTATGGAGCAGCTGGTCATCCATCAACTCTAATGTAAGTGAAGGTGGGAAACTGAATGAACCAGGCCCCATAATTCCTTATCAACCCCTTCACTCCATCCAACAGCCTCACATGCTCCGCATTCTGAAGCATCCTAGTGATATGCATTGTGAATGTATCATTAGCCCTTCTGTAGTCTTTGTGTCCTAGGTGCAACTTTAGGTATACTTCATAGACTATATCTTGTCCAAACGTCCCTTGTGGATTCAAACCCCTATATGGGTAGAATCTGGCAAGCACATACATGACATAGGAAGACATGGTGAATCTCTTAGTTTCCAGGACATCCCTCAGCTGCTTGTCAATTATGGTGCTGATAAGCCCTGCCCAGTGATAATTGGTTCCTTGTTCAATCTTGGTGATCACATGGACCATCCAACTCTCCAATACTTCGACCTTTTCAATCCTGCCACCCTGCTCAGAAATGTGATGGCATCATAAACGTCTGACCTAAGTTTGACCCTGTGCAATTGCTTGGGCAGTTTGGAGTAATGTGATTTTGGCTTCTCCAACCAAGAGTTGATCATCTGTTGAGCCTTGGTTGGCTCATTCTCATAGTATGTCCGGGCCATGTCCATGTTCAGAGCACACACAGAAGGCAAGTCCGACATGTCGAAGGCTTGTGCAATGGAAACAGGACTGAAGTTGGCCAAGACTCTTCCCTCAATGCTCACAACCCTCTGTGTGTCAAAGTCATACTGTCAGGCACACTCAAGTATCAGCTCATAGCATTGGATTGCAGGAGGGAACCCTGCTACATGCACCAGGCCGAATTTCATCATTCCCCGCCTCAAGATTGACAGATCCTTCTGAGCTGTCCTCTCCTTGAACTCCTCGTATCTCCAAGCTCCAACATTGGTATCAGACACTTCAGACCACACAGAAGATATCTTGCTCTCAGGAAGCTGGCTCTTGGTGTCCAATCTTAGCCTTTCTTCTTCTAAAATGGATGACCCCTCCGTGTCACCTTTGGACTTTTCCGCAGCAGCCTTGCTCGATTCAGCCTGCACTCACAAAAGAAGTCATCATAAGTATCAATTATCATTCATATTCTGACCAAAAGATTAGCATAAATCATATAAAGCAATTAGAAACTATCACAAATGCCAATCTTTGAAAATTCAAAAAAATAAAGCAGTCCAGGAAAACACTGTAAACCGGGAAAATCCAGTCGGGGCGGATTTCAGAGAAATCCGACCCAGACGGATTCCTGTTGCCAAACATCATTGGCCAAATAAATCATTAGTATGGACAAAAGATCATAAGATAATCATGAAATTCATCGATTGGCCACAAGAAATTGGTATTTAACATTTACTCCGTTAATCCTATCCTCAGAAAATCGGAAGAAGTAAAACCAGACAAGAAAACCGGAAGAATCCGGATGGGATGGATTTCCGCGGACAGCTCAAACATTCCAGAACTTGCTATACCCCACGGAATTGGCCGAAACCGGGAAAATCCGGGTGCGCAGGAATTCCGCGGACACCTCGGAAACCCGATAAAAGACAACATGCGAACCAGTGATTGAACGATTATATAAGATTCCTCACTTGGGTTCTAATGATTTCAAAGTCAATGCCAACCAAAAAAATTTAGGATGCAAATGATTTCAAGTTCTCAAAGCCCTCAAATGACGAGTCCTCATGGTGAAATAGTGATGCCCTAATTCGGATGAATAAACCCGTCGCCATGAAAACCAGGGTAAGCTCAAGGTTTAGAAAACTATCCCTAAAGACGAATCCCGATTCCTTCGAGTCCTCACAAGGCAGGGGTTAGTTTAATACAGGCGGCAGATTGAAAAATCATAAAGAATTCACTATTCTGGGCTGAGCACCAAAAACCCTAACCTTACACAATATGGCAAAATACACGCTCAGGGGACACAAAATTCTGACCCAGAACATCATCCAAACGGATGCACCTGTCATCTAATGAATAAATACAAGCACACATAGCATAGGTGATGAGGTCTCACGGAAAGATGGGTCAAACCCCAATTTGATAAAACAACTCGTGACCAAGTATTGGCCGACCCAGAACGACCATCATTCAGCACAGAAAAACTCAATCATCATGCAAACAAAAGGAGGGGCCATCGATAACCTACCATGGATTATCCCAAACAAAACTCGAACTCGAAGAAGCAACCACGAAGCAAGCACGCCCAAGCAATTAAAACCTTGATCGACACTCCAGACAATCCACACGCAAGCGGCTCAAGATCAATACTCAAAGCACGAATGGAGAAAGCACTCAGACGCCAAGGCAGCAAACAAGTGAATGATGAAGTTAAAATGATGCCTAAACGACTTTAAATCCATCCCCATACTCATCTGAGCAAAGGTACTGCAAGCATTAATGAGCGACAAGACGTGTTTAAAAAATCCAGAAACCCGAGCCCAGGATAGAATTTCGGAAAATCCCAAGATACGTGGAAAATCCGGATGAACACGAATTCCGCGGAAATAGTAGGAACCGGGATTTTAATGAAGTTCGGGATATTAGCACAGTCTGGGAAAATAAGGTAAACCAGGAAAATCCGCCAGAACCGGAAAATCCCGAAGTTAGGCAGAAACCCGGATTCGAAAAATTCAGCAATGGACAGACAATGAACCAGAGCCCGGGAAAATCCGCCAGAGCTGGAAAATCTCGGATTCAGGTGAAAACCCGAATTTTGCCTAAAACTCAATTTTAGCCAATTCAAGCCTCAAGACAAGATCAAAGCCAACAAGACCAACATGTCAAGACCTTAAAAAGGTAAATCCAATAAAACCAAAGGCCAAAAGACATCAGAAAAGAGGGTCCCTACTCCAAGTGGGGCGTGTGTGCAAAAGTGCACAACAACTAGGGCTCTAAACTAATTGATTATGTTTAGTCTCTGTGTGCATCTTCTAGGAGGGTAACATGGAAAGATGTCTCTCTTATGCCCATTCCACAAAATGAAGAGGTTTTAATTAACAACATTTTGAAAAGTAGAGTGGTATACCTTTCCAACAAGAAGGATAGAATTATATGGGCTCCCTCAAAGAATGGACAATATTTTGTCAAGCAGGGATATAAAGCTTTAATCAGCAAAGGCCAATAGATTCACAAGCAAAGAGCTTTCTCTTTTTGTTGGAACCCGATGGTGCTTCCAAAGGTAGGTAGTTTTGCATGGTTGGCTTTGAGGCATAAAATCCTTACTAGTGACAAGCTGTCTAAACTTGGTATTGTTGATCCATTTTAGTGTGTTCTTTGTGGTGATCACTGGGAAACAATAGATCATTTGTTTGTACAATGTGTCTACTCTTAGGAGTGTTGGAATTTCATTAAGCAAAAATTAAGTTGTTTTCATGTTCTTCCTAATTCTCTTTGGGATGTTTTCTCCAGTTGGCCTGTTTTATGTAAATCTGATTTTTTGCTTGTATCTAGAGAATAGTCCCAACAGTGCTCATCTAGAACATTTGGTGGGAATGGAATAGAAGAATTTTCAAGGACTCCAAGTCTTTAGTTGATCAGACTATAGTAAAAATTGAGAAAGTAGTTTTGGAATGTGTGAATTCTTATGTTTATAATCATAAATCAAATGCTTACATTTTCACAAGTTGGGATAATTAGATCTTAAAAATTTGGAAATTCATTATGCTTCCATTCAAAGGTGGTATATTTCATCCTCCTAAGTAGAAAGTGGATAGAAAAAGTGTAAAGTGGTTACCTCCCAAGATAGTTTTTGCAAACTCAACTTTGATGGAGCTTCTCATGGAAATCTTGGGGTGTCAGGGGCAGGTATGTGTATTCGTGATTGCAAGGGCTTCTTACTTGTAGCTAAATCAGTTCAGTTATCCACAAGCACAAATAATATAGCTAAATCTTAGGCTCTTTTATATGGTTTGAATTTGGCCCAAACCATTGGTATTAAAAAACTTCAAATTGAAGGAAATTCATTGTTGATTATCAACACTTGTAAATAGCAATGTATTCCCAATTGACAACTAAATTATGTTCTTCAAAGGTGTTGGTCTTTATTCTCATGGTTTGACTCAATAATTATCTCTCATACTTATCGAGAAGGAAATCAATTGGCTGATTCACTAGCTAATTTGGGTTGTGAAGGAAAAGATATTGAAATTTCTAAAGACTCCAACATTAAGCTTTATCCTTCAATTTCACCCATCATAGAGAGAGAATATTCTTAATAACTGTGGTTTGGAGGTCAAGGACAGATTGATCTTTTCATATCTTATGGGGTTAATTTCCTCCATTATGGTGATCTTTACAAAGATTATCATGTCTGATTACCATCGTCTCATGCTTTGATTGTTGGGGCTATTTTTTTTCCTAATCCATTTTTGGTTTTGCAAGTTCTTCATAAGCATGGTGTATCTGTCAGGCTAAATGCCTCTTGTTTAATCTTTGAGCAATGTGGCGTCTAACCAAATAATTAGCTACAAAGTTTGCACCTTTTCCTTATAGTGTTTCTACCAATAATGGATTGGGAATACTCTTTTTCTGAATAGGTGGGTAATAGGGTACTTGATGCTATCTTTAAAGATCACTGTAAAAAGTTTCGTAAGAACATCAAGCAAGTTGTGAGGGAAAAAATTCTCTATTCACAGTATCAGAGGTGCTTCTTTCCTTCCCATTTACTTTCTATATTTGTGTCAAACTTGTTTGGCTTGCTGCAGTCCATGCCTTCTTTGGAGTTGATTGTTAACAAAACATTGAAAAGTGGTTTTCTTCAAGATAATTCCCTCTTGAAGGCAGCTCAACACTATGATTTGTGGAGGGTTCAGGACTATGTGGGACAACTCTTCCCTCATCTCTATCTCCTACACCGTAGATATTTCATACTAATTTTCCATGCTATCAAGACAACCCTGGCCTCTTTGTCAATGCATCACCTTGATCAAGCTTTGGAGCGTTTCTCTACAGATTTGGATGATGAGCTTTCTATTTGTGTTGAAAAGAGGGTGAGGGCTATCATCGTGATCCTCTCGCATGATCATAGGGATCCAATTTTGATTGAAGACGGCACCTCTATAAGTGAAAAAAACTTGATTCAGTTTCCCATCTTACCAAATCTAAATCTTGCTCCTCCAATTTTCGATGGTGTTGACATCGAATGTCATGGAGAATACAATCCAATCGAGCAAATGGAGGAGTTTTCAGTTGGATTGTTAGATTTTTTGCTGCCTTGTTTCATCGAATAGATATTGCTTTGAGTTAAAAGTCTATTTTTATTTTATGACTGCATTTTTTACAATGATCAAATGTCCAAATCTAGCTACCAATGAGCCTTTCATGTAGTCATTCTTGTTTGTTTGTCTCTAATCTGGCTATTTAAGAGCCTTTGTTTTAAATTATAATTACAAAGTCTGTTATCTGGCTATTGTAGAGCCCTCTAAACAAATATATATTTATTTTGTAACTTTTTATATATATTAATATATGGGCCTCCATGCTCTTTTCCTAAAAGTAAGAAAAAATAGAAATGATATAATAGACTATAAAATATTATAGTCTATTATATGAAGCAAGAAATGAAGGAAAAACATAAAATCAAGACTATTAAAGAAAGAAAGTTCAAAATTAAGGACTAAGAAGGACTAAATAAGGGAGAAGAAATTAAATTAACAACTACCAGCAAATAAAAAGAACAAAGAAAATAAAAAACCTAAGAAAGAAGAAACTTGAGAACACAAAGAACAAGGCAAGAAATTAAAGAGGAATAAAGTGAAAAGATAAAAATAGCTCAAAGAAATAAAAATCAAAGAAAGAAGGGTAAAGAAAAAGGAGTTAAAAACTATAAAGCACAAAATTTTAAGGGAATATTAAATCAAAATATTATATGAAAGAATATAAAATCTCAATTCTCACATATCAAAATAATAAGCAAAACTATAAAGCCTAAAAACGACAAAGAGGGGGCCAAAAAAATAACAAGAATAATCAAAATAACAAGATATTAAAAATATCAACCAATAAGATAACAATGCCTCAAAAAGACTTAAAAAGAGCGACAAGGAGAAACAAGAGACAACAAGGGATAAATTGAAAACAATTAAAAAGAACCAAATTGGACTAAAAGATGTAAATTCTAACACTAAAGCAACAAAGGGAAAAAAATAAAATAAAGAAAACTAAATAATAAAATGGGGGGTGGCACACAAGGAGGCAAAATATCAAGAAGATAAGGAGAGAAGGAAAGCGAAAGGATAAGAAGGGGGTGGAAAAGGCAAGAGGAGGAAGGATAGAAAAGGAGGGAACAATGAAGAGCCACAAATGGAGGAGGATCAAGATGGAATGAGAGGGATATCTTTCAAGGTATTTGGGATTTAGGAGGGGTTTCCAAGAAAAACTTAAATGCCACCCCCCATCTCGGTTGAGGTTGATGGGGTGATTGTTGATTTCAATGGCCTCTTTAAGCTTAGTTAAGGGTTGATTGGGAGGGAGATCTTTCTATATGTGTTTCTAATATATTTTGGTTCTATTTGGGAATATTGTGTTAGAGTAAAGGTTGTTTACTTGATTAATTAATTAAGTCACCTTTACTTTATTTCACTTAAGCTAAACTTATAAATCTTTATTATGCATTATTAAATTAGTCATGTTGTCTCATTTATTATGATCTTGACACTTGTCACATGCTAATTTAATCCTCTCCTAGGGTTCTCGCTTTAGGGCTTTGATCTCCTTTCTTAAGGATTGATCTCTTTGTAATTATTCAACTTCTTGGATAATGCATTTTTGCTTCATGTTTGCAGAGCACCATTCTTGTGTATTTTGATCTCCTTTGGTGATAGGTTATTTGCTTACAGGTGTTCATTGAGATATTTGAGGTTGGATTATCAACTTCTACATGGTATTAGAGCTCCAAATTTGTAAGCTTCTTGTTCCTTTTTTGTGAGATCTTGCCTTGAAGTAGTTTTATAGTGCATCCAGGGTCAAGTTAGACCTATCAATTGAATCCAGAGCTACTGTTACCAATTTTTCGCTACAACTCAATTGGTGGAGCTGACTGAATACTGTTATATTTAAGGGTGAAGTCACAGTTATTTTTGTGTTATGCTTGAGTGCTGATTGCATCTTAATTGATTCATTGTTCGTCAAGTGATAGTTGTGCATTAAAATGAGGAAACAAAGTTTCATAAGTGCTATTCAATGCTTTACAATTAAATGAAGTACATAATTGAGCATACAATAATAAAGCATTTCAGATTGCTTTCATTTATTTCATAAAGTAATTCATATTTACATAGCTTCATTTGATTGCAAGAATCCAAATGATAATACAACATTGCATTGAGATGCATTTTATTTTCAAAATGAAAAGCATGAGTTTGAAATCAAATATTCACACAAGCCGTGGATGGGACTGTCACAATGCATCACTGATATCACACTACACTATGGAAGATGCAAAAGAAGAAATCACATAAGTAACAACATAATCATCATTGCCTGATTGGTTGATGGTCGATGCTGAAATGGTGCACCTTTTGTTTTCTCAAGCTCCGTTGGCCTGTAAGAGAAAAGAGGGGGATGTCAGAGGCTCCGATTATGAAGATACCTATATGAATCACCAACAATAGTGCAACCTACTACCAATCATACACTGAAACAATCAAGTGAAGTGGAAAGAAATAAGTTGAAGGAGAAACATCAAACACGATCATGATATATTGTTTTTTATGCTAACTTTGTTTATTTCCTTATGCAGGTATAGGTAAAATCATGATGCTAATTATTATTCGAAGACCAAGCATGTGGAGAAAAATAGGCTCCCACAAGGGTAGAGCTCGACATGCTGCCCTTATTCATTACAAGTGGGCTGATAAGAGATCGTCATCATATTCATCAAGAAAAGAAATGATATACAACTAAAAGAGTTAAGCATAGTTATCTATCAAGCTATTAAACCAACTGTGCATTCATAACAATCAGGTAAATGCTTTCTGAAAGCTACAGGTGAACAGTGAGTTTAACCCGCTCAATCACTTAACTGAGTACATTTATCTCAAACATTGTTGTATGATTCACGTTCTTTTGCTATAGTGATATTTATTCATTTTGTTCATAATATCATGCAAAGATCAATAATGTTCTTCTTCACAATCAAAGATAGTGAACATGCATACATAATTCCTTGACAAAGAGAGTTGATTCAGATTTTCATTTTTAGATGAGAGCAGATTCACAATCAAATAGAGCATAAAAATGCATGAAGAGTGCTAGATATAAGCAGTTTGGTCATCCATTGAGCGGTGAAGCAATCAACTTACTTGTAGGAAAAGAGTACAGCGTTCAAGTGAGTTTGATGTGATCTTTTGTCTGACGGTGAAATGAAATAGCTCAAGGTATACCATTTTTTAGAGTTTTGTTTCTGCATTTGTCATGTATTTCAAAGGGAGATACAATAGATGGAAGGTCATTTCAGAATAATCAAATAGATGACAAAGCATAAGGAAGTGACAAAAGTGCTTCTGAAAGTTCCATTTTAGCTGTAAGAGAGAACACAGTCTATAGAACTACAATAATTTAATCAAAATCTTTGCGTAAAATTGAAACAGAGTTGAGATACCAACTAATCTACAGACTCAGTCAAGAAGAATTCTGTGTGCAAGAAGGAAACAACATGGAGGACAGTAAAATAATACAAACAAAAGATACATTTCTAGAATTTCATGAATCTATGGAGGGTGTTCAACAGTAATGCATTTAGAGGTACAAAGACATGAAAATAACTCTACAAAATGCAACAAATGCAGATATATGAAGAGGTCTGAGAGCAGAATTGAAGGTCTGGAGCAGTTTAAAATACATGGTTTTAAAGACAAATGCAATTTTCTTCATAACTGTCAGCATACCCAAAAGATGTGTTCTCATAATATTATGTACCCAGATGCTTTTTTAACAAAGCGACAAAATGTTCTCATGATTGGAGTTGAAGTACAAAAGAAATGCATTTTCTTCACAAATATCAGATACTTGTATGATGAAGTTTAAACAGGAACATGGAAATGCATAATTAAATAGTGGGTTGAGCCCAATTTCCAAAGTAATCAAATGAACAAATTTTCTTCATTTCTTAGAACACCCACATTGGGGTTTGATTTTAAAATGCAGATCTCATCAAGATACAGTTTACCCATGAAGGGTTTTGCAAGGAAACCACAGAGTTTCAAAATACACATATTTTTGCTCATACCCATGTTAGGTTTCTTTCTGAATATAGATTTCTTGACTTTTCCATAATACCCTAAGGGTTTGTTCAAAGTATGAAAGGAGTGGATAAGCATGGTTGAACCCCAAGTGCTTTCCAAGCTTATATTTAGTATGTACAGGTCGTGGCCAAGAGGCCAAGATTTGCTTTCAAAAATAAAAGGAGAAGCCACGAAGTAATAAAGGAATAGTTACCTTGCAGTCAAAATGAGGAAATAGAAGCATAGAGAGGCCGATCTCATACATAGTGTCTAGAAAGCTTGAATAGAGAGGTCCAAATCGAAACCCTAAACATGGTGGCGGCGGCGTGCTTTCTCAAATAGAGCAAGTTTTCCAAAGTGATCATTGAGAAAATGAAATCATTTTTAGGGTTTGACTTCTTTTGTCTCATGCCCTAATTCGAGCCAACATTATAATTACCTTGAATATTCGCCTTTGACAATAGCATGTGGAGAAATTCGAAATTAGGGTTATTTTTGCATTATGAATTTAAAATATGAAGCTTGATACTTTTGAAAGGCCAAAAATTCATATGCCTAGGTCGATGTATTAAGTCTTTAGGGCTTGTGTTTTTTATTGACACTCACCCTTGTGCCTTAGAGAAAACTAGAGACTTGAATATCCTAATTTTATTGTTTTTTGTGAGAAATCAATGAGAGTATGAATGGTAAATATCTTATGACCTAGGGGTGAAATCTTTGATCACTTAGGTTTTTGTATTTTCAAAGAAAACAATCATCTATTTTATTTTTTAAATTGATTTTGAAGAAATCAATTAGAGATGTTGATAAGAGAGAGTGATGTACTTTGATATTTTTATGATTTTTTAAAAGAAAAATCAAGCATTGTATCGGTGAAATAAGGATGTAATTCTTTTTTGCAAAAGATTTTGCAATCTTTAATTGCAAAAATAGATAAATTGTAAAATATGCAATCATGTAAAGCAAAAGCATAAAGCAATCCTTATAAATTGTTTTATGATTTCTTGCTATTTTTAGCAGATTGTATTGACTTTTTCCTCTTGGTCAAATTTGAGTTTCATCTTCGAGAGATAAGGTGTTTTTCTAGCTTTTAAAGCAGATTCAACCTATTTTTAGAGGCTTTACAATTTGATCATAAAAGCAGTGTGCTTTTTTCTGCTTTTATGTAGTCTTTTGAGACAGTTTGAAGCTTTTTTCCTTGAGCTTCTTTGTGATCTCGGATTAGGGTTTCTTGAGAGATATATTTTGAAAGGACTTAGTCTTTTTCTTCTCTGCCAGTTTTTTAGGTGACAGTTTTTGGCTCTTAGCATTTTGGAGCTTGTAAACTCAGTTGTACTCAGTTAAGAAAAAACACTCTTTCAATTTTAATAAAGCAACATATTTCTCCTTCTTATTTCTGTCCCAATTTTGTAATGGAAATCTGATGTATTTGTGTTTTCAAACTTGAATCCTTATATATTTTTGCTATTGTAAACCTTTGTTCGGAATTACATATTTCAGGTTGCATGTTGTGTTTAGTTTTCCAGATCTTCATGCAAAATCACTGATGAAGTATGTGCTAATGAGATTGTGAGGATTATTGTGTTAGAGAAACTGTTATGAGTGGTTAAATCTGAATTTTCATAAGTTTGGTGAATCATCTGTTAGTCATAGGCTTTATTTTCAAGTTATCCTTTTATCCCTTTTCCTAGAAATACTTAGAATAATATTCATCATTCGGAGAACCAACTCACTCTGGAGATTCCTTCTTTGTTTAGATCACCCACATCTAGAGAATTTTTCCATGTTTTAGTAGATTGTTGAATCTTGTATTCAGCAGGGTGCAAATCTAATTGACAACAGCTACCAAAATAGTCAAGATTGACCTTTGTTTTGTCAAAATTGGCTTTTGTTTCTCATATCTGTGAGGGTTTGAAGAAAAATCTTTTTTGCTAGATTCAGGGTGTGTCTAATTTTTTGGAGTGTTTTGAGCCCAAACAGACCTCACCATTGCACTCAGAAGGCCCAAAAACCCCTATTTCCATATATAATTTGTCAATTTTGGAGTAGGTCACCCCGAAGCAAAAAAAAATTACTTGGCAGGGGCTGTATGGCCTCTGCACACAAAACAAGGTAAAATTTTGTCAAAAAAAAAAAATTCCTGCAAAAAAAATTGTATATTTTCATTGTAAAAAAAGAAAAAATTAAAAAGCTTTGAATTTTTTGTTTTGTTTTTTAAAACAATTTAAAAGGCAAAGAGGGGGTCCATACTTGCACAGTGGTACTACATAGGTCTGTACCTGCATAGGGTACTGCGCAGGTCCGTACTTGCATAGTGTACCACACCCCTATTTTTTTATTAATTTTTTATAAAAAAATTATCAATGTTTTTTTCTTAATTTAAAAAAAAAATTATTCATGTATTTTTTTATTGTTTTTTAAAAAAATAAATAAATAAATAAGAAAAAATGTAAAAAAAAGTTGTGACGGCTATATGGCCATCAATTTTAGGTTCCATTTTTGTTGCGACAGCCGTTTGGCCATCAAATTTAATGCAATGACTATGATTTTTGCCCTTTGGGAGTTGTTTTCTTCCAGAGGCCATAACTTTTGCCCACGGTGTCAAAATCAGGCAAACGAGATATCGTTGAAAAGAGGATTCATATTACTTTTCGGTGGTGCAGGTATTTTTTGGAGATTTTTTCTTAGGTCTCTATTATTTCCAGTCAAATTCAAATCTTCTTTTCTAGAGTTTCCTTCAGTGTTTTCAACATAACTTTTGCATACGATGTCGAAAATGGGAAAATGAGATATCATCGGAAAGTTGTTTTCGAGCTCTTCACAGTGGTGCAAGTGGTTTCTGGATTTTATTTTTTATTTTTTCCAGAAATGTTTCTTCTTAGATGTTGTCTTTTTTGGACCTTATGGGCTAACATTGCATGTATTTATCATCTATAATCACACTGAAATAAAGTGCCCCAACTTTGTATGTGTAGTATTAGGATTCTTGCACATCACTTTGTCCCTAGTTCTACTCGCACTATGATATAAAGTGCCATGGGGGTTGATGTTTTCCTTTGTTTTTCCTTCATACCTTTCTCATGTGTATGTGACTTTTGTTTTCACATCCTTTATATCTACTTGTACTTTCATGATTGCACCTTCAAATGTTCTTGGTTCCTCTTCATGCACTACTTTCAAGCATTCAGTTTCAATGTACTTGTCATACCTCTCCCTTGTCATCATTATGGGAGGGTTTCTACTGTTGGTGTTAATGCTTCCTTGGTTTCGCGCTAGAGTGAGCTATGTATACAGTATTTGTTCCTATGTACTAGGCGGATGCAACAGTTGGTTACCCATGCATTTCAGTGAGATGGAGCACTTACCATATGGAAACTCTTGCATTCCTATTTTTGGATGCGACCTACCATTTTCACTTGATCGGTTCTTCAGACTATTGGTACTTATGCCATTTGTATCTTTGAGTTCCAAATGTTTTTCCTTGGTTTTCCATTAGATTTAAGTAGTTTCATTAAGGGCACTCATGAAGATTCTTTTCTTCTTGATCTTGATCATCATTTGTTTCAGAGGGTTTTTCTTTCAACATTTTAGCAATCATTCTAAGACAGTGTTTGCAACTTCGCCATGCTTCAGTGGTGTTTTCCATGTTCATCCTTTGTTCCTATCTTTTGGGATAATTTCTTCTTAATTGGAGGCTTCTTCAACCTTCACTCTTGTTTGGAGGCTTCTTAGTCCTTCACTTGTATTTCTCTCTTTTGGAGAGGATTTTTTCCCATGAGGTTTTCTCCTTTTCTCCTGTTGTGAGAGATCTTTTACATTTGTACATGGGTACCTCATCTAGCCATGTTTTCCAGGACCCATCTTTGCTTTCATTTTTTTTGTCCTTAGTTTCTTAGCTTCTCCCCAAGTTCATCTTAAGGGGGGGTGTTAGAGTAAATGTTGTTTACTTGATTAGTTTAATCATATTGATTAATTAATTAAGTCACCTTTACTTTATTTCACTTAAGCTAAACTTATGAATCTTTATTTTACATTATTAAATTAGTCATGTTGTCTCATTCATTATGATCTTGACACTTGTCATATGCTAATTTAATCCTCTCCTAGGGTTCTCACTTTAGGGCTTTTATCTCCTTTCTTAAGGATTGGTCTCTTTGTAATTATTCAACTTCTTAGGTAATGCATTTTTGCTTCATGTTTGTAGAGCACAATTCTTGTGATCTTGATCTCCTTTGGTGACAGGTTATTTGCTTGCAGGTGTTCATTGGGATCTATGAGGTTGGATTATCAACTTCTACATATTGATCATCTTTTTTTAAGAATTTTCTCTTTTGGAGACATATAAAGACAAAGTGTCATTCTAATGTATCTTTTTTGGGGATATATCACATCTTGTTGTGCATTTCATACTTGCACTATGATATAAAGTGACATGGGTGGGTTGTGAGTGCCTTTGATTTTCCATCACACCATTGTCAAGTGAGTGTTCCTTCTATAACAACATAGAATCCTAGTGATTCATGCCTCATGTGCATGTGCACTAGTTTGTGCACCTTTTTATTAGTAAGTACTCCTTTGTGAACATTCAAATGTTATTGGTTCTCCTTCATGCACTTCTTGGTGACACACAGTTTTAGTGGACTTGTCTTGGCTCTCCCTCTTGGCATTATGGGGGTTTCTACTATTGGTTCTAACACTTCCTTGGTTTTGTTTTCTTTGGAGTGATCATGTATCTAGTTCTTGTTCCTATGTACTAGGTGGATGAAATGATTGGTTACCCATGTATTTCGATGAGATGGAGCATTTACCATATGGATATTATTGGATTCCTATTTCTAGAGGTGACCTTCTATTTTCACTTGATCAGAGTTCTTTAGACAATTGGTACCTATGCCATTTGTATCTTCAATTTCTGGTTGTTTCCCATCTTATTCGATTAGTGTCATTTGGGGCACTCATGAAGATTCGTGTATTCTTTATCCCGATCATTTTCTCTTTTAGAGGAGGCTCTTCATTTCAACACTATATCAGTCATCATTGGGTATTTTTCTACAACTTCTTTGTGCTTCAACTATGTTCTTCATGTTCCTATTATTTTTGGGACATTATTTTGGAGGATTTTCAATCCTTCATGTTCACCTTTCTCTCTTTTGGAGGAATTTTTCCCATGAGTTTTTCTCCTTTTCTCTAGTTGTGAGAGATTAGACTTTTGTACATGGGTACCTCATCAGGCCTTGTTTGTTAGGAACCATCACGCATTCTTTGCTTTTTATACATTGGATTTTTAGGATTTTAGCTACTCCCTAAGTTCATCTTAAGGAGGGTGTTATAGTAATCATGCATTTGAACTTAGGGAGGGTGTTATAGTAATCATGCATTAGATAATAATTAATGAATCTTAATTGATTAATAGCGTAATACGTTTCATGCACTTAAAATAAACTTAGGAGTACTTTTTTTGTTAACTAGATAGCTATTATTGGGTAAGTGCACCAAGATGGTTCTAAAAAAGGGGATGTAAGTGACAACTTTTTTTTTGAAATCAAAAAATACTGACCACGGACATGAAATTGAGGATAGTTACACTCAAAATTTTGAGATGAAACAAAAACAAGGATCAAAGTGCTCCGAGTCTACTTTCTAAACTACTAATTTATTTTGAAAATGGTTGAGATTAAGGGGTTCAAATGAGGGATGTACACAAATTGGTGTTGTTTTTGTCAGAAAAACATAACATAGCAACTCTTGTATGACCCTAGCACGGTGAACTTTTTTTTAGTATTTTTAAAATCGCTATGGTTGGAAGTTAGCTAGCAGTATGTAGTTGATGCATGATTTTTCCAAAAAAAATTAAATGAATATTTTATTTTTTACTAATTTTTGAAGTCACGGACTCTTCCTAAAAAATAGAATTTTGGTCGTGCTACCCCTACAAATTTTGGAAACTAATTGATTTTTTTTATTTTTATTTTTAAAATTGTAGAATGGAGTCTAATTTCTAAAAATGCAATTTATTTGAAATTTTGATGAATGGTTAATTTATAACAAAAAAAACACCAAACATTGTTTTTTGCCAAAAAAAGAGACATACAAACAAAAAAATTATGGATGAAAGGCTAAACATTGTCAGAAAGTGAAAAAAATTACATCATTGGATAGCTAAGAGAGAACCTAACATTACCCAGATGTTTGATTTGTTTGATATTGAACCACGTGCAATCTTGGTGGTGAGCACGAACTCAATTATGTGAGATATTGTAGAATTTGCAAAAACACGTCTCTGGTCATTAGGAATTCCCTCCAAGCCTTTGGGTTGGTATTCCAAGGAAAATACCAATCCGAAGGCTTGGGGATTCCCAAAGCAAGATATAACGCGCCCACGTTATGTCTCAGTTTTGACATGGTTTTTTCGTTTGTGGGGAGCATGTCTAGCAAGACATAATGTGAGTGTGGTATAACACGCTTGCATTATGTCTTGCTTTATGTTAAATGCTACTCTATTGAATGTATGTTAATATATTTGTATGTTTGTATGTACATGTATTCTTGTATGTCATGTATATATATATGTATGTATGCCTGTATGTATCAATGCATGTATATTGTATGTAGGATTGTACATGTATGCTTGTATGTATGTAGGATTGTATGTACACATGTATTATGCTTGTATGTTTGTATTTATGTATGTATTTAGAGGGAGTTAGAAATCTAGAGAGAGAGAGAGGGGGAGAGGAGAGAGATGGAGAGAAAGAGAGTTATGCAGGGTAGGGTGCCAAAGGGAGAATTATGAGGGGGGTGAGAGGAGAGACTCTGAGAGATAGGCAGTGAGAGGAGGAGGGAGGGGAAGGGAAGGGTGGGAGGAGCGGCTGAGAGACCTAAGAGATGGAGAGGGCCTGGGAGGGAGTGACCTGGTAGAGGGATAGAAAGAGGTGGGGTGGAGGAGAGGGACCTGGTCTAAGTAGGGGTGGGAGGGATAGATATATAGAGGAGGGTGATAGAGAGAGAGAGAGAGAGAGAGAGAGAGAGAGAGAGAGAGAGAGAGAGAGAGAGAGAGTTACCCAGTAGGCTGGGCCAAAGGAGGGACTGAGAGAGAGATGTGTGGGAGGGAGAGACATGACAAAGAGGGAGAGAGAGGGAGGGAGAGAGTGGGAGGGAGATAGAGTGAGATAGATGAGGGGTGAGAGAAGGTGGCAGGGATTGATTGAATGAGAGGCTGTAGGAAAGAGGGAGAGGCAGATAGAGAAAAAACTAGAGAGGGTAGGAGAGGAGGGAAGGAGAGGTGAGGATGAATAGATAGAGACAAAAGCGGATACAGGGGTCAGAGGCATAGGCTCTTGAGGGATTAGGCTGAGGCACCTATAGGGTTGATGGCTCTGAGGGTATTAGGGCTGGCTGAGAGCTGAGGGACTAGGGCTCCATGGTAGAGGAGTATTGGGGGCTGAGTGGCATAGGGTGAAGGCTTTAAGGGGTTTAGGGCTAGTTAAAGGGATTGTGCCAAAGGGTTTAGGGTTAAGGGTAGAGGGTTTAGGATATATGTTTGAGGGTATATGGTTGAAGGATTAGGTTGAGGGTCCAATGTAAAGGGTAGAGGGTATAGGGGTTGAGGATTTAGGGTTTAAGGATTGAGGATTGAGGGATTAAGGGTTGAGGATTGAGAGTTGAGTGTTGAGGGTTTAATGTATAGGGTAGAGGGTAGAGGGTAGAGGGTTTAAGGGTTTAGGATTTAAGGGTTGAGGGTTGAGGGTTGAGGGTTGAGGATTGAGGGTATAGGGTATAGGGTCGAGGGATTAAGGTTGAGGTTCCAATGTATAGGGTAGAGGGTATAGGGGTTGAGGGTTGAGGGTTGAGGGTTTAAGGGTTGATGGATTAAGGGTTTATGGTTTAGGGAATAGGGTAGAGATTTTTGTTGGATTTAAGGGTGTAAGAGTTGAGGGATTAGTGTTGAGGGATTAGGGTTTAGGGTAGAGGGTAGAGGATTTAAGGGTTTAGGGTTTAAGGGTTGAGGGTTGAGGTTTTAGGGTTGAGTGTTTAAGGGTTTAAGGGTTTAGGGTTTAGGGTTGACGGATTAGGGTAGAGAGTGATGGATGGATGGATAGAGAGGAGAGAAGAGGAGGGAGGGACATAGGAGGCAGGAGGGTCGAGGGATCCACTGCATAGGGTGGTGGAGGGCTGAGTAATAGAGGGCATAGGGCTGACAGGGTGGGTTGAGGAATTCAGGGTATTGGGTTGAGGGTATAGGGTTGAGGGATGAGGGTTGAGGGGTACATGGTTGAAGGATTTGGGTTAAGAGTCCAATGTACAGGGTGGTGAGGGCATCGTGGCTGAGAGCTTCAGGGCTCTATGGGTTGAGGATTGAGGGATATGGGATTGAGGGCTGGTAAATTTAGGGGTTGGTGCTTAATGCATGTGAGGGGTAAAGGATTTAAGGTCAAGGGTAGAGGATTGAGGGTATAGGGTTGGGGGATTAGGGTTGAGGGTCCAATGTATAGGGTAGAGGGTATAGGGGTTAAGGGATTAGGGTTTAAGGGTTGAGGGTTGAGGGATTAAGGGTCAAGAAGGTTGAGGGATTAGGGTAGACAGTTTACTAAGTGGATTTAATAATTTAAGGGTTGAGGGATTAGGGGTGTAGGGTAGATGGTAGAGGGTAGAGGATTGAGGTAGAGGTGAGGGTTTTAAGGCGGCACGAGTATTTCTATGGGTTGAGGCTTAGGGGTTTAGGTTGAGTGTTTAAGGGTTTATAGGGTGTGACAAGAGAGGGTTGAGGGGTTTGGGTTTGAGGGTAGAGGATTGAGGGTATAGGGTTGGGGGATTAGGGTTGAGGGTCCAATGTATAGGGTAGAGGGTGTAGGGGTTGAGGGATTAGGGTTTAAGGTTTGAGGGATTAAGGTTCAAGAGGGTTGAAGGATTAGGGTAGAGATTTTACTAAGTGGGTTTAAGGGTTTAAGGGTTTAGGGTTTAGGGTTGAGTATTTAAGGGTTTATAGGGTAGAGGGTAGAGGGTTTAAGGGTTGAGGGTGTTGTGCTTGTAGCACACATGCCCCATTCAGAATGGGTACCCTCTCTTTTCACTTTGTTGGGTCGCTTTGTCATTGCCTCAGTTTGTGTACCCCCTATTTTTGAGTCTTAAGTGGTCAATGAGTCTTAGAGGAACCATTTTGAGTTGACCATGTTCTTTTTCCCTCAAATTTTCAAGGCCTCAGGCCTTTGTGGGATTTCCCTGGTTGTTTGCCTTCAATATTTAACATTAGCATCCTCCAGGCAGCGCGCGTCCACCCCTACGAGCTACTCTGTGTAGGTTTCCCTAGCTCCCCGACCATCCCGAACATCCTTTGCATGACGTCCTTCCATGCCCTAGGACCTGCATCATCTTTAGCTATTTTCACTGTTGATCTACTAAATGACCAATCCCCAACTATCGTCTGAATGGCGGGCCCCAGCGTTCCCGTCGCCGTTTTTAAAATGTCGGTTGATCAACTTTGGCACCCATCATATCGATATTAATGAGGGGTATTAAATGTGCTAAAATCTATAAATATCTCATTTTGAGCTATCATTTTCATCTGTCAAAAGTTTAGAAGCCAGTTAGAGCCCCCACCAACACCGTCTCGCGCTCATCGAGCTCTGTCGCTATTTCGAAGCCTTTGCTTGTTGTTGACTCATCCATCTTCATTGGGATTTATAGGTTGGTCATTTTCCACATGCCATATTTTTATTTTTCTTTAAATTCAATAGAAAGTTGCTAAATCTGGGAAGGAAAACTTAGGAATCAGTTAGTTAAAACCCTGGCGATCAAAACCCACCTTTTAGAATTTTGAAATTCATTGAAGATCACCCATGGGGCGCATGAAGAACTTGGAATTCCCATGGTTGTTCTTCAACTAGGGCCCTCATGCCCTACAGACCCGCAATACACCTAGCACCATTTTTTTCCCTTAAAACACCAAATTTCAAAATCGGCCTCCAACCTTGTCGAGTCCAGCTTTGCAGATCTCTGCCTTGCCTCTGTCGTGTTTAAATGAACACTCAAAATGACAAGGCTCTAAGATCATTCTAATGGTCGAGCTTCACCCCGATCATTTCTGTCTGATTTCCTTGTGCCAAATGATTGGCTGATGATCCCTCCGATGGGTCACCCATTGCAGGTGTCCGTTGGGTGATCATCGTTTCAAACGAAGAACTTGCCCCATCCTTCTGCTCAATGGACCTTGTAACCTTGATCATCGTTCAAACTCAGAACAAAGAAAGTAAGTTTCTTGTAGACTATCCTTTGCAGAGTTCCGTCATCCTTTCGCCATCGCGTGAACAAATCTTCCAAATGGTGAAACCCTAAGGTCCATTTGATGCACGGGTCACAACCCCGCCGTTGCCACCCCATCCTTCATGCTGAAAATAACTAAGTGTTGGTTATTTTGTGAGCCTTTCCCTACAGACTTCTATACACGGGACACTGTAGCCAATCCTCCCTTCTAAAATGGCCTCGGGTGATTGACCTCCCACCCTATGGAGCCCACAGTTTCCACCTCTGTTTGAGCCCACATTCGAAATGACCAAGTGTTAAGCCACAGGCGGGCCACACCTTGTGAACAGATGCCTACAAAATTTTGTCCTGCTCTTGCTGCCTCAAAACAGACATTGACCTTCGATAGCCCACTGTGCGGGATCTTAACTTGTTGTTTCCCTTTAATCATCCACTAACAAATGAAGCAATGTCTAACCCTCCTATGGAACTGATGGTGCAGACCGCTCTACGTGGACTTCTGTCTCACCTCCACCATTTTGAACAACTAACATCCAATGCCTCCCCGCACCTTCTTGCCTGCATTTCTCCAAGTGGCTTGAGCTTTACCAATATAGTGATTTTTTTGTTGAGGTTGTGGGTCTTGTATGGAGGAAAGCCACTTGCAGGATGTCGCCTTACCAGCGTCGTTTCAATAGTCAGGCCTCAAATGGCCAAGCTACCTCCTGCTTCTGCCTACCTTGGGCCCGCATGACTAAAATATGGTCTTAATGTCCTCAAAACTTCAAAGTGAACTTGACCCATGTGCTAAAATTTCCTGACGTCCTAGTGGACGCCACATAACGATCAATTCTTGATGTGAGTTGAGACATGCGGGCCGTCGTGCCCTAATTTCTGCCTGTTCATAATTGCCTCTAGAATGGCTGCCAACCTAGGGAAGTCTACACCCCTAGCCCACATTGTTATAACTCCCTCTAGTGAAAGGCCAATGCTGGTTTGAAAGAGATATTAGGATCCTCAAATGATGAATCACCTGATCTAACATCATTTTGTTGGCTTTTGGATAACATTCCTCATGTTTTTATGCTTGAATGTGCTTACTTCTCTCTTGCCTGCAGGATATATGAAACTAGCTACATGACCTTCAGAGGCGACCATAGAAAAAGAAAAGGGGAAGAAGTCAGCTAAGGAACCCTGAGGGAAAGAAGATAAAGACCAAATGAAATAAAAGTTCCAAGGGGAACCCCTCAATTCTAGGGTCACCATAGATTGGAAGGAGATCTCAAATACTAATCTAGGACGTATTGATATTGATGAGTTTAAGCAAAGGGTCTGAATTAACCCCACAATGGAAAATTCCAAAAGGATCAGAAAGAGTGATTTGGCCAAGGCTTCTAGATTTCCACCTACTCTCATTGCCCCCAAGCTCATGATGGCCTACAGGGAGGCATATCAAGAGGATACTAGAAGAATTGTAGAAAGGGATGGCAATGTATTAGCTAATCTATCTACCAAGTCAATAGGGAAAACCTTCCACATCCCCACCTTTAATGAGATGGAAGAAACAACGAAGGAATATGCCAAAACCACATAGGATGTAGACCCCCTCAAATGCAAAAAACTTATTAATCAATACTAGTTAAAAGAGAAGAGGGGAGTACAAATAAAGTACCCCAAGAGCTCTTCCGAAGTGATTTCTATGAGGATTACCATGACTTGGTAACCCTATTGAGCAAAGTTATGGGCCTTCCAACTGCAACTTTCTTCCAGGAGTGGATGTTGTACTTATTGGAAGAAATCCTTCGAGGGGAAGCCGAATTCTACTGGGCAGGAATGATTAGTAATTGCTTGCATGAGCAATTTGTGGCAGTAAAGAGGACATCACAGTTCTACATGACATCATACTTAATCTATCTACTGGTTGACTAGATGCAATATAAGGGCTTGTTTGTGGCACCAAGTCTGACTCCAGGCAAGGAATTAAAGGTATATGACAAGTATCCCCAACTCCAGTACAAGAACTTTAAAAGGGACTATTGTAGAGTCAATGATGCCTTCATCAGGCATATCATCAAGCTAATTGGAGGTGATTTTGAAAGAAGAGTCACCCACAGTGAAAATACTTACATCTTCCAGTTCAACTTATTATTTATTCAATTTACCAAATTTACATACATTCGAGTTGATGGTTTCTCAAAGAAACCATATAAGCTACCCCGAATACCCAAATGACCGGCTGATACTACTTGAACTCTCTCGGTAGCTACAATGAGTACATGCCATCCTAAGTGACAAGCATAGAGTGTGGATCCCTTATCCCCTCACATTCGGCCAGGGTATGTATGCACTTCTCGTGTCCAGAGTGTGGATTATTCCAACAAGGAATTGAATGAGTACTATTAATAAGTATTTAATGAGCTCCCTGTGGGTGTATTTTTCCTCTATGTATTAGCCCGTGTATCACAGGTAATCAACTCGGCCTTCTATCTAAAAATATGCTCTCTCGCTCCACGTGTCTACTCTTCGTAACCCCGAGGTTCTTCATTCCTTTCACATCTTGGGAACCCCCGTTATACTTCCACGTGTCGTGGCTACGAGATATTTTTGATCATTCTTTCTTGCTGCCTCATCGGGCTCTACTTGAGTACCACAGAACCCTCATTCCCATAAAGTTTGGTGGGCCCCACAATTTTGATCTATGGTGTACTTTTTCCATGTGTCTACTCTTCGCAAAACTTTCAGCGTAGAGATGAAGTAACAACCGCGGGCAGCGAAATGCTGCCACACGTCCCTTTTGCGCCCAGTTGGTGATTGTTCCCTCCACTATTGGTTAAGTGCTCTGCCCAGTCAACATTTGTAGCCTTAGCGCAAGTCTTCAGTGGTGAGAGATAAAGGTTCACACGGGTAGCGAAAGGCTACCATGTGCTTAGTCAGCGGATCTCATATTCGGGAGATCAACCAAACGAACCAAATGTTGCAATTGGCCATTGTGTATCATAATCACTTGCATGGGATGATGACACTTGTCTGATTTTCCTTGCCAAGACCACCGCCATCATTTGCAAAGGATGCACCTGTGCCTGGAATGACCGGATGCTTGGTTTCAAATCATTTCTATTGCAACAGCTTGGGGAATATTCTTATTTTTGCATCATTGCCAGGGGATTGCAAAATATTTTCTGTTGCTACTCTCCGAGGCGGTGGGTTTTTTTTTCTACTATATATACTTTTCTCTGTTGTGAGAAAAGGGTCCAGAATTTAGAAGAAACACTAGTTTTGATTAAAGATGCCAAGCCTTTATTATTGTTTTATTTTATTGCAAAAAACTTTCAGACTGTGCCAATTGTTTGACCTTTCTGTTCTTTCATGCTATTTGATCAAACTGTAAACTATCCTCTTATTGTCTGGACATTTCATTTGAAGACTTCTATATATGTTGAATGCAAGTTTGCTAACCTAGATAATGTCTAATGACTCTTCTTAGTAGTAGGAATGTATGTGATGTTATTTTATGTCAATGAATGGATTGCCTATGCTATAATCTCCAGTTTCTGATTTTCTGGAACACTATAAATACCAATCAGACCCTTAGATCTATGATTTATCATGCCTATCATTAAGTCTTGGTGCATCTCCTTAGGTTAGACTTTATTTCATTATATTTTTTTTCCTTTTTCCTTTCCAAACCCCCATTACAGAAGAAGCCGACTTCTCTAAAAACCTGAAGGTCACTCAGTTTAGCGCAAAAGGTCTCCCATAAACCGAGTTTCCCATAAGACACCTTTACCTCATCAAATTCTGGCGTCAACAATTTGTTCTTTTTCTGGCACGCTCGGTGGGACTGAGCTTAAATGAATTTGTGTTTTAGAAGGGTGTATGAGCCATCAAACTGTAACTAGATCCCAAACCGTAGGCAACCCCAGTTTACTAGTACCTCCATTGGGAACAGTGTAGGCCGTAAATCAGTTGGTAACAGTTCCACTCCACCCACCTGTTCCTCTAACCATGTTGTTGGCCGCCAACAAAAATTACATGGCATGGGACGCTGGAAGTCCCCTAGCAGCCCCATTAAACCCACTGTCTGGGGTGCTATCCCAGTTTCAACTATGAAAGCTATACCCAAGTTTACCGGAGATGGCTCAAGAACACCCGCAGAACATTTTCAAGATGTGGCAGACGAGTGTCTAGTACATGGGATCACAACGCAGAATGTAGCTCTAAGGCTTCTCACCACATCTTTTATAGGAAAGGCACTGGATTGGTATCAAACACTGTCACCTAACACTATTCACACTTGGGATGAGCTCAGATATCTGTTCTATGAGAGGTTCTCAAATGACGGAGATCGCTCTTGATTGTATTATCAACTATCTATCATAAAAAGAGGCCCCCAGGAGGCTATGACGAACTTTAATGCCTGATTTCACACAAATTGGCAGAGGATCCCTGTTACTATACGCCTGACTCCTGAGTTGGAGTTCATATTTTATCTGAAGTCCACCAATTCTAACATTTCTATGATGATCAAGTCTTTGGGAGGAGCTACTCTATCAAATGCTTACGATGTCACTGTCAAAGCTGAGAATCATTTGATAGATTGTGGAAAATTTCCTCCTCAACCTAGCATGCCGATATTTCTTGAAATATCAATTCTCGCATAAGAAGTCGCGTCAACTAGCGCGCCTACAATTCCCCAGTTAATGTACACATATGTGGCAGTGCCACAAAATGTCGCCTCTACATCCAGTTCTTCCAAAGATGAAATGAGAGACCTTAAAGAGATGTTGCGAACAATGGAAAATTATATAACCACTCTTAAGTGGAACCAATCAATGCCTTTGAAGCCTGCATCTCAAAACTATCAAGGTGGGCGGTCCTCATATCAGCAGAATCAATACCAGGGCGCGTCTCGCACTAATCCACTAGCTCTGATTGCTAACCAAACGGTGTCAGTGCCTACTCCGCTAACGAGTGCTTCACCAAGCTTGAGTAGGGAATTAACCATAGGGTAGAACAACCTCATTGATGAAATCAATCTGTGGTGCTTCCCTTGCAACGATGTGCATATGCCCCAGAACTGTCCATGTGGAAACTTACAACAAAAGGTGGCAGAGCAACGCAGCCAAGGCGCGACAATAAATCACAGAGGTTATATATATGCCTCACCACAAATGGAGAGTGCGGTTCTTACCGCGCAAATGAAAGGAATGTCTCTAGAACATGAATCTGACATCGCTCTTGATCACGTGATTTTTTCCTAGATGGAGGAAGAAGAAACAATGTTTGCTAATGATATGTTCATATCCAAAACACTACAAGTGCAATATGATTATAACACATGCTCAAAGAGGAGATTTACAGACGAGTCAATTGTTCCACATCTAGCTAGCCCACAACTCAAAGGTGCTTCTGATCAAATTCATGGCACTTCTACCGCCCCGCCACCATCTCAACCATAGAAGGAAATTATTATAGCAAGAGCCAAGGAGTAGAAACCTTCGAGTTTGTCACCTTTTAATGTGGTAGAACAATTGAAGAATTCATTTGCTAACGTGTCTCTATGGGAAATTCTAGCCATCCCAGAGAAAAAAATTCTATTATAGAAGGCACTTCAAGAAGAGGTCAGCACAATGCCAACAGAGCAGTTAGCCAATACAAAGGTTGTTAATCAAATACCACTGGCTAAAGTCTTTACGAACAATACAAAAGAATCCCCTGTCGAAGTTAGAGATAAGTTGAAACCCCAACCCTTCTTCTTGACTCTCATTATAGGAAAGAAGTTATTGCACAATGCTATGATTGATTCTAGCACTAGCACCACGGTTATGCCTAAACAAATGGCCGAAGCTTTAGGATTCTGCTATGAACCTATGAAAAGGGGGGTAATACAGCTTGATGGGAACAAAGTTGAAAGCATAGGTGTCATCAAGGCACTTCCTTTAACTCTATTTGCTTGCCCTAATATCACAGTGCCGCAAGACACTATGATCATAGGTGTTCCTCCTATGTTCAGTCTTTGTCTATCCTGAGAATTTACATCAAAGGTGGGTAGATACTTGTCCTTGGATTGGTCACATCTGATTCTCTGAACTAAGCACAACACAAAAAAGAAGATAGAATCAGAGGCTTTGCATTCTGAACATGTAGCAGATGAAGCCCTGATCAATTTTGAAGCCGCGCATACTTCTATCACCAAGCAAGAAATGTATTATGTTGAATTACTAGAGAAAGAAAAGGTGAGTGGAGACCGGGATGACAAAGAAGATGCTCTGTTGAGTGAACACATGGATAGTGACCCTTTCAGCAATTATCATGCTACAGGATTGGGCACCTATGTAATTTATGATGAAGACCAAGCACTCCCAAAGGTTTCCAAAGAGTTTGAAGGTAGCCAAGTAAATGAGCTATGGATGTTGTACTTTGATGGAGTAAGAAGTAAAGTAGGTGCTAGAGTGGGGATATGTCTAATATCCCCACAAGATGAAAAATTTCTAAAGTCTTTCTGTTTTCATTTCGCTTGTTCAAATAATGAGGCTGGATATGAAGGATTAGTTCAAGGTTTAAGCCTTGCGGAGCGAATGGGAATTAAGAAAATAATGGTGTTCAAAGATTATGAACTGGTAGTCAACCAAGTCTGAGGGATTTCTGCGGAAAGGAATGTCCACATGAGATCCTATCGGCACCGAGGATGGGACCTGGTTGAGAGTTTTGAAGCCTTCAACATCTAGACTATTCCCCGAGGACAAAATAGTGATGCAGATCGCATGGCTATGATTGGTGCTCAGTTTGATCCTGCCTCTGACCTTATACATAATGAACATTCAGTACAAGTACTAGTCCGATTGGTAATTCCTGACAATGATCATAGTTGGCAAGTTTTTGAAAGTGATGAACACATCGCCTCGTTCATCCAGCAGTCAGGGGAATTCATCGATCAACTTCAACCAAAGATTGTCAAAGCTTATGAAGGACAAATTATGCAACTCAAATCTAATAAGCTTCTGAAAGGATTGGTTACTCTAAAAAAAAATTTGATTGTGATGATGCAAGGAATGATAGGCGGAAGTTCGTAGTAGATAAAAGTGATACGTAGACCTTCGGGTCTCAGATGGTAGGAATCTTCGAATCAGGAAAGATGTCCCACACCATGATAAAGAAAGACTCATCAGTTTCTACAAAAAATATGGAGTAGTGGCCTGGTCCTATGATGATCTTAAGGGATATGATCCTAATATCATTCATCAAATGATTGAGCTGACATAAGGTGCAAAACTAGTCTGACAAAAGCAGAGGCCAGTAAACCCTAAAATTGAAGCACTAATGGCACAAGAGTTAACCAAGCTAATTGAAGTGCTAATGGCATAGTACTTGGGTATCCAATATGGTCCTAGTCCAAAATAATAATGGAGATATCTGCTTGTGTGTGGACTTCTGAGACCTAAATAGAGCATCCCTGAAGGACCATTATTTGCTGCCTTCTATGGAGTCAATCTTGCAAACAGTAGCAAGATCAAATTTTTTTTCTTTGCTGGACGATTTCTCCAATTAAAATTAGATCTAAGTTAAAATGGAGGATCATCACAAGACCATGTTCACTACAAAGTGGGGAACATTTTCATATGCTAAAATTCCTTTTAGTTTATCCAACACAGGGGCAACATTCCAACAGGCGATGGATATCACATTCAGTAAGCTAATCAGTAAGTTTATTCTAATTTATTTGGATGATCTTACTGTGTTTCTAAATCTAAGGATGATCATTTTGACCACCTAGAAATAGTTTTCCAAAAGTTCCAGGAGTTTAGGGTTTCCCTAAATCCGAAAAAATGCGTATTCAGAGTATCGCAAGGCAAGTTGTTAGGACATGTGGTATTTAGGGAAGGAATTTCAATCAACCCTGAATGGGTGAAAGCTATCAAGGAACTTCCCCTTCTGGTGAATAAGAAAGGTGTTCAATCCTTCCTGGGCAAGGTAAATTTTGTTAGCAAGTTTATTTCTGACTTTGTGGGAATAATTAGGTCGATCACCCTAATGCTTAAAAAGGACCAGGCATTCAAGTGGACGATCGAAGCTTAGGAACCCTTTGAAAAATTCAAGGAAGCTATTTCCTCAGCTTCAGTACTGGTTAATCCAAATTTATCTAGTGATTTTATAATGTATGCATTTAGTAGCAAGTCCAGTATTGCTACTGTCTTAACCCAAAAAGATGATGAAGGAAAGGGAGAACATCCGGTGAAATTCTACTCCTGGACCCTGAAGGAATATGAGACGAATTATAATTTCATTGAAAGATAGGCCTTTGAAATAGTGAAGGGACTTAAAAAGTTTCGCCATATAATTTCCTGCAATAAAGTGTGTTTATGTCGCACATTCTAGTGTGCGTGAATATATCATGGAGGGAGAAATCACAAAAAAAGAGCTAATTGGATCACCAAGATCCTTGAATATGACATTGAGGTCCAACCCACTAAAACCATCAGAGGAAGAGGACTGTGTGAAAACATGGCGCAAGATGAGGAGATACCCGCCGCAGGAGAGCAACCAGAGCTTGTCCTGATGAATGAGCTAGAATTGGAGGGTTGCTGGCTGATAGATAGAATGAGGTCTATGCAAAGAGGAAAGTATCTACCAGGTCTCTCCTCCCAAAAGAGGAGATACTACTGGCTGCAATATTGTGGATATACGCTAGTGGAGGGGGTCCTTTTCAAAACAAATTTCAATGGTCTACTCCTATGATGCGTTACTACATAACAAGTAAAGAGAATCCTTGACACATTCCACAATAGGGCTGTGGGCGGACACTTCTCCGCTAAGACCATTGCCATCAAAATCATGTGTGCAGGTTACTATTGGCCTACACTTTTCAACGACTCCACTCTTTGGTAAAATCTTGCAAAAAATGCCAGTTCTTTACTGACAGAAGGAAGAATTCTCTGATGCCTCTCAAACCTATAGTGGCGGATGAACCATTTGCAAAATGGGGCCTGGACTTCATCGGGATGATTAATCCAGCTTCTAGTGCTGGACACAAGTGCATTCTGACCGCCATAGATTACTTCACAAGATGGACGAAAGTCGTTCCACTTAAAAATGCAATAGAAACAGAGATTGTGGATTTCCTTGAAGAGCTGGTGACAAGGTTTGGTCCTCCAAAGACTATCATTTCCGATAACACCAGAGCTTTCCTAGGCACAAAGGTATATCACTTTGCATTAACGAATGGCATATTCCTTAAGACATCATAAAATTATTACTCGCAGGGAAACGACCTAGAGGAGTCAACAAAGAAGAGCCTAATCCAACTCCTTAAAAGATTTGGTTCAGAACACTAGAGCGAATGGCATAAAAACCTCTGAGCAACACTTTGGGAAAACCGCATAACTCCTAAGCAAGTCCTTAATACTTCGCCTTATGAGTTGGTATACGGGAAAGAGGCATTGTTGCCTATATCTATGGAGATTTCGACACTCCAACTGTTGAAATCTCTCGACATAGAACAAAATGGTGCCATGGAGGTTTGGCTTGCTAAACTGTTAGAAGTACAAGAAAAAAGGGAGAATTCCCTAATAGCGATGACAAACCGCCAACAAGTGGTCAAGCAATGGTTTGACAAGAAGGCTTATGACCAAGGCCTAAAGTGCGGAGACTTAGTACTAAAATATGATAAAAGGGCTGCTAAGCCAAGTCAATATGGTAAATTTGATAGCCTATGGGAGGGCCCCTTTAAAATCATTCGGTGCAGGGAGCATAACGCTTTCGAGTTAGAAAATATGGAACAGTAACCCTTAGGAATCCCAGTCAATGGGATTCATCCTAAGTTGTTCCATTAAGTATCGAGTTCTATTTTTACATGTACATATGTGAATAATGCTTTTATTTTATTTCCCTTCCTTTGGTTGGTCTTTTATGAAATTGGTTTGTGTTTCTATAGAAATAACCCATTATTATGGAGGGTAGAGTAGTGGGATTGCTTTACATTTAAAAAACACCCATGTGCAAAGAAAATGAACACATATGCTAATAAAAGAGCCCATAAATTGAAATACAGAATGGAAGAAAGAGCCATGGATTTTTATAAAGATATATATATATATTTATATATATTCTTTTGTTTTTTACATTGCAAAATGGCTGAGAAAGCCATAATCCAAAAAGTATACAACTATTCGAGCTATTCTTTCATATATGCAATAAATTTATAGCATTTTTCAAGCTTATATACAAAACTATAAGGCAGGTGGTGTATGCAACAACAAGAAATAAAGAAAATGGGAGGCATTTTACCAAGAAAAAGGGAGACATTTTATCCAGGAGCAGAGAGAAATTTTATCCAAGAGCACGGGAGGCAGCAATTGACGCATCTATGGCAGCGTCTACCGCTTCTTCTATGGTGGTGCCTATTGCATCTTTGTCAGTAGGTTCTTCGACAATAGAAGCAGCATCATTCGGCACAACCGCCATTGGCGGGGGAAACACTAGGTTCCTGAAGTCGGTATACCAATCGACATCATAGAATGGTATCACATTGTAGCTGCGGAATAAAAAGTGCAAGGCCTGGGTAGCCCTCTGTCGATGCTCGTCACGTGTCTAAAGGTAGAATCCACTAAGAAATGACAACCATACAACTACCACTTCTTCCTCAATGTAGTGACAAAGGTCACTGGCTGATGGCAGGCCTACCCCATATGCAGCATGAGCGACAATCTCACCTAGGCCATTCAGGCACTTTCTTGGAAATATTTTCTTGACCAAATTTAGAGTTAGAGGCTTGGGGATTCCAATGTCTAACATCGCCGCTACAAAGTGTGAACAGATATCAATATTCACACGGTACTTGTCCTCGTACTCTATACAGTCCCTACCCAGAACCTATTTTATGGCTACCAAAACCAAGGAATGTTTATTCTTGGTCATTCTTTTTAGTCGCCTAGTGGAAACCTCCCCTAGAAAAGTTGTCTGTGACTTATAAGAGGTTAACCTAATAGGATTATCCATTATTCTAACACTATGCTTATACCTTCTAACCAATACTGAAACTTACCTATCGCCTAGCATATGAGAAAAAACTTGCTTAGGACTGCGCCAATAACCTATCATTAAAACTGCTCAAATGCTAGGTGTGATTTCCTCACTACTTAGCGGCCTATTTATAGAAAAGATGAGAAGACACATGCTAATCCATTTTGAGAAAAACATGATGATAACCAAATGCCAACTTGAAAGGCGTGCCTGCATTTTCTTGCATTTTCAGACCAGTTGCATTTGCAGAGGTACGGTTCAATGTGTGCTAGATTAATAAGAGCTAATTAATTATCTCTACAAAAGTGGCACTCATCGACAACAACCTGCACGGTCGTAGGCTATTGTGTCATCTCACAAGTGTTTCCCAGAGCCCAAGACAATATCCATATCTTTTCAGGTCATGATCATTTGCTTTGGCTTAATCATTTCGTCCAAGATATTAATTACCAACACATACTAACACAAGGTTAGAAGGAAAATTGTCGGCTCAAGTTTCAAGGGAATCACAACATATCACATGGTTGCCAAATGCAATAATGAATTCTTGCTGCCTCGAAATGGCAAGTAGTTCATTTTGCGCGAACCACTAAATTAACGGTACATGTCGAATTGAATGCAAAAAACATGCTTTCCTCTACCACCTTGAGAACAAATAGCCAAATATTGCATAAAAAGGTTTAATGATTCAAAGTCTTTTCAAAAATGCCAAATCTTAAGGTGCAGAGAAGTTTTTTTTAGTGTATCTAGAGCCAGATAAGAATTACAGAGTTTAGAGCTTGTAGAAGTCTTCATCTAAAGAAAAAAGGCCAGAGAGTTCATCTCAGCAAATGTAGGAGGAGATTGGCTAGGAATTGTTTATGGCCATATGGTCATCAGAGGATGTGTATGTCTATGAGGATTTTGCATATGCTACACCTGGTATACCAAGCAAGCTGAAGAGGGAGTATACGATAGAGCTGAGCAGGCCCAAAGATTGTAGAAACAAGAAAAGGGTTGAGGAGAAATGGGATAATATTTATGACTCATGACTCGCAAAATTTACCCTAAATCCTTAAGAGAAGAAGCCTGTGCAAGGTTGATGGCACCAAAGGTGGACACGTCTATAGAAAGAAAGGTTTGGTACAGTGGTCTTCCACAATACATGGTCCCGCTGGTGCATTACTGCCTGGAGATAGCTGGTGTTGCCATTCAGTGTTATAACCCTAGCACCCGCTACATCGAGGGCCAAAATTTAAGGGTTCACATCAGCCCACAGGCCATTTGGCATATGCTATGCATCCCGAACCCAAGTACAAGAAGAGAGAAAAGTGAGTCATTTTACCCTAGTAAAGGAGAAAAAACATGGAAGGTGATGAAAAAGAACTTAAATTCCTTATTAGAGGAGATTGGTAAGAAAAGTGTCCCAGGTGCTAACTGCCAAGTATTCCATTGCCGTGCGGTGCATTACGCAAGGATATGCAGAATGCCATGTCTATGCTAGATTTTGTATGTGGTCGAGACTCTGATGAGATGGTGGAAACCTAAGTTCAACTAGGACTGGCCTTCCAATTCCACAAACAACACGATACCTTCTAGTATGATTTTGCTAAGTTCATGGTAGATGAAATGATATGGAAAATAAAGAATTACCCAGTGGAGGGAAGGTTTAGATTTATTTCCTTCCTGGTTGACATGTTCCTACATCAAAACCCTGATTTCTTTGCCTGGTATTTTGAATTATCAATTTTTTATGAACGGGGTAAGAGGAAGCTAGTATCCACGTGGATGCCCTTTCTTTCCATGTCATATGATTATTATGAATTTTTAGATTATTTTATAACTCCAGTATTGCATGATTTACGAGGATAAGGTGACATAATCTGGCTCAATAGGGATCAGACCGGATATATGCAGATTTTCACTCCCGCCTGTGACTAGTTGTTCTGAACAGATTTCACAATTCTCCATATGTGAGGCTTAACTAGTCAACCCTTCCTTCTCCCTGCCTACGTCATAGACATGGTGCTTACACTTGAAATGTGTAGGCAAGTGTGTATCATTGATTTTACCTTTTGTAGCAGCAAAAGTGTCAAGAGAAAAGGATTCTTCACTTGTCCGAAGAATTTCAAATCGGCGACTCTGTTAAAGAAACAATCAAATCAGTTATTGTAGGATAAAATAGCTCATTTAGGGTTGGTTTTGGTAAGTGACAAGTGGGATTACAACCTTTTCAATGACTTTCCAAAGCCGCACATGAAAGTTACACATGTTCCCCGACCTTACTGGGAAAAGCAGCGTAACCCGCAGGTAGACAAGGATGAAAATTTTGTTGAACTGGCGTGCATTCCCATGCAAGATAATAGAAGGCCATGGCACAAGTTCTACTTTGTTGTGGCGGTGGCCAAGGATAATTCCCACATGGAAGGCACCATGTACAATAAGTTGTGGAAGGATGAGGAGTGGACTGATGAAAAAATAGAAGCTTTCTGGAAGTATCGCCAAGAGACAGGGTAATTGGATGCTTTGTATGAGAGCTTGAATGAGGACAAGCAATTTGAAAAATGGTGGGATGATGACCACCCCAGCCCAGAATCTAGCATCAATAAGAGTGAGGACCTGGAGGATGAGTCTGAAGAGCAAGAAGAAAAAGTGACAACTTCTGCATCCTTCGCACCGAAGGAAAAAAGGTCCGGACATCCCACCTATGTAGCCACAAATGTACATTTTAATATATCAAGGGATTTGCATACACTTACTTGGCCACTAAGGTAGCTAGGGTATCACATCAACAAACGAAAATAGCTGCTGAAGCTCATGAGACCCCACCCACATAACAACAACGCACAAAGAGTATTATCAGAGAAGGTTCACAAGAACCCGCCAGAAAACAAGTGCTTGTAGCTAGCCAAGAGCCTAAGGTCAGGGAAGAGTCACCAACGATTATGGAGCCGTCATCGACCAGTCAACAGGTAAAATTCACTCCTTCTTCCCTTGCTTCTCATTCTTTGGTATCTGCCCCTGCCTTAGCGGCAATCCTTGCCATGAGTACTGGCCCTCTGTTTCCCATTTTTAATCCAACACATGCGAGAGGTTTCGCTCAATTCTAGTAGACAACTCCACCTGGCTTTACTCCTCCGCGAACCCTTACACCAACTACTACTACTCAAGCTCTCCTTGCCTCACTTTTCAAAGGCATGCCCTCTGTGGATACCCATTCTTCCACTATTTTTGCGGATCCTCTTCCATTGCAACACGCTGACTCTGCAATGACAACTCCTCCACCATCCTAGCCTATGAGTCCTCTGGCCGATTCATCAATTGAGTCATGGAAAGTGACTAGCCCTTCTGCTAGTCCTCAAATGAAGCTTTGGAACGTGCCCCACTTCTCCCCACAAACTATCACTCTCCACAAGAAACAAATGTCTGCGCCTATCAGGGTTACCTATCCCTATGCCCTACCTTCTGGTGCTCCTTTCACAAACGGACTAGTTTCATCACCAACCAAATTTATGGAATAGTTTGATTATTGAAAGGAAGCAAACACAAGTAGAATGCAAAAGAACAGGGCAAAAGATGATAGTGCTTCTGTTGAGACAAAAATATAGAATCTTTATGATGAGATCCACCAGGAATTGAAGTTTTCAACCATGTACCCAAGAGTAACCAAGCCTCAAGGGGGGATGCACCCAGAAGATTATGAAATATATGTGGTAGGGCTTGACATGAAGGTGGCCTGACCATAGGATAAGGTTGAGATCATGGAGGAAACACAACGGGTGGTCACCGCTGGCTTCCTTAAAACTGGCCGCTAGCTAAAGAAGAAGGATGAGCAGCTTAAAGCGATAAGGGAAAAAGTTAGTTTTTTAGAGAAAAAAAAGAAATCCCTGGAGGCAGATGTTGCACGTATGACAGAGAGGGTGCTAGTAGCAGAGGATGAGAATAACAGACTTCAGGGTGAGCTCACGAAGATTTAGACTACTGACCCTGCCATGGTAAAAGAGCTACAGTCTAAGAATCAGGAGACCGAGCAAAATCTGCGACTAAAGAATGAAGAGCTAGAGTGACTTTTCCTTGATTACAGTCAAGGAATGGCACAAAGGAATGAGGCTTTGGAGCACCAACAAGCTCAATATGAGAAAAAAATACAAGAAAAAAGAGGCTAAATTTAAGGGCCTAAAAATTCAATTAGAAGAAGAGCTCCAAGAGACAAAGTCCTCTCTAGACGTGCACTTAGCAAATTACTCTCAAGCCAAGGAGAATTGGAATAAAGAAATGAGAAGCTCTACGGAGCAACTAGCGTCTAAGAAAAAGAATCAAGGGACGTAGAGATTGCCTCTCTTAAAAACTCTGTCCTATCTTCTCCTGCACAGCCATACATTATTCAGTTGGTTAGGCAGCTATACATCTCTCACTGGAAAAAGATTAATTTTTTTGGCTTAGCACTGTAGCCTACCCTCTGATTCATCACCAAGGCATCAAAGCTGAGTCAGGAGGCTCATGATACAATTGAGAAGTTCCCACGGTTCTTCTTGGAGAAGGTTTCGGAAGCAAAATATCTGCTCACCGAGCTATACTCTGTCTCTGATGAAAATCTTGCCAGGGTGGGGATTGAGGATTGGGATGCTGCTACTCAGATGAAAAATAAGTTCATCCATTGCCACTCTGCCTTCCAACACACTAAAGTAGCCATGGCTACTTTGAGCAAGAAACTGGACAACATACGAGAGAGTTTCTCTGAGTTAAGCAGGATGGGTTTACTGTCCCCGTTCCTAGAAAATGGCTCTATTGCTACAACTGAACAAATTGCAAAAAGAATAGAAGAAAGGGAAAATGATCCAGATGCTTTCAAAAATTTTAGTCATCCTCCCACTACAACTAACATTGAGGGAGTTATTCATCCGCTTGTACAACTACTGTTTCATTATGAAGCAGGGGCAGGTTTACCTAATGCACTGCCTCATAAAGAAACTATTGATCTAAGTGGGCAGGTAATGTTAAGCCATCGAAGATGAATGGTCACAATGACTCTTTCCAATCTCGACTCGTTATTTAATGAAATGGCACTCCGGGATCATAAAGTGGCAATATTATGGGGGTATGTGGTGACTTTTTCACCCAAAAGTAATGAAGCGAAAGGTGTTTAGAAGAGATTCTCACTTTCAAAATATAAATTATGATTTAAAGCATTTTCTATTAGATTATGACTTGTCGATAATTGAAAAACATCTATAACTTTCAAAGCGGTATCATATTTTTTAAATCGAAACATGCATCACATTCTATGCTTCACATACTATATGATTAAAATAAAATAAAAAATTCATGAAGTTTTGACCAAGTTAAGATTGATTTTTATATTTTCTAAAGTTGTAATAAAAATTCATAATTAATTATTTACTTGGAAAAAATTACAAAAAATATGCATCACATCAGGACATGAGTCCTCTACTTATATATAAAATCTTACAAAAAATATTATAATTTTATTATGGTTAGGGTGGTTGACACCTACTTCTTATTTTTCCTTACTCCATTAAAATTTAAAATTTTCACTAAATAGATTTTATTTATTTTTAAATAAACCTAGTATTTTAGAAACTACATTCAATTTTCTACAAATTCTATTCTTACATATTTTGAAATAAAATAGATAACTTATTCAAATATTTTAGTTGGCTAAATTTTTTTGAATTTTTTTAAAGGGGCGATGATCCTGCACATACCCTGGTCTGTAAACCAGAGAAATTTTTGGTTCTCCATTCCTCAAGTGAAACACCCCTGGTAGTCGCCAAAGTTGTTAATAAGTATTTAACGAGCTCCCTGTGGGTGTATTTTTCCTCTATGTATCGGCTTGTGCATCGTAGGTAATCAACTCAGCCTTCTATCTAAAAGTTTGCTCTCCCACTCCACATGTCTACTCTTCATAACCCTGAGGTTCTTCATTCCTTTCATATCCTGGGAACCCCTGCTATACTTCCACGTGTCATAGCTGCAGGATATTTTTTATCATTCTTTCTTGCGGCCTCATCAGGCTCCTCTCGAGTGCCACAAAACCCTCATTCCCAGAAAGTTTGGCGTGGCCCACAATTTTTATCTACAGTGTACTCTTTCCACGTGTCTACTCTTCACAAAACTTTCAATGTAGAGATGAAGTAACAACTGTGGGTAGCAAAATGCTGCCACACGTCCCTTTTGTGCCTGACTGATGATTGTTCTATCCAATATTGGTTAAGTGCTCTGCCCAGTCAACACGTGTAGCATTAGCACAAGTCTTCAACGGTGAGAGAGAAAGGTTCACATGGGCAGCAAAAGGCTGCCACGTGCTTAGTCGTCGGATCTCATATTCGGGCGATCAACCAGACGAACCAAATGCTACGATTGGCCATTGCGTGTCATAATCACTTACATGAGATGATGACACTTGTCTGATTTGCCTTGCCGAGACCATCACCATCATTTGTAGAGAATGCACCTATGCCTGGAATGACTGGATGCTTGGTTTCAAATCGTTTATGTTGCAACGGCTTGGGGAATATTCTTATTTTTTCATCATTGCCAAGGGATTGCAAAATATTTTTTGTTTTTGCTCTTCGAGGTGGTGGAGGTTTTTTCTACTATATATACTTTTCTCTATTATGAGAAAAGGGTCCAGAATTTAGAAGAAATACTGGTTTTGGTTAAAGACACTAGGCCCTTATTACTGTTTTATTTGATTATAAATAAGGATAAAATTAATAATCAAAATTTAATGGATAAACTTAGTGGAACTACGATTGTGTGAACATAATTATAGGGATGATAAATAAGCATGTAAATAGATACAAGTAAGGTTATGTACGTAAACCCAAAAATGCACAAAAATATGTCATTTTGCTATATAAATATATTATTATATTACTACAAATCAAATTGAAAAATAAATAGAAAATTAATTAATGCATTTTATAGTATTAAATGCAAGTCTAGGTTATTTAATGGATTTTTTCATCTATTACATTATTGATTTGTTGGAGGGATGTATTGATGGAAACATATATTTGTAACAAGTAAGTGACCTTAAGAGTAGGATATCATTGTATGTTTCATATTAAATGCTAGAAACATGATGCATCAAATTGGCTTAAGAAGAGAAATATACAACACATGAAATATAAATAATCTTCAATTATACACAAGGCATGTGAAAATTGGAATGTGTTGAATTAGGGAGGCATTGCCCCATTTTCAATGGAGAAGACTAGAATATGGGTCATAGGGGAGAGGGGCCAATAGTCTCAAGTGGGGTCTATTGTTGTTATAGTACTTGTGATTATGCAATATATACAATATTAATTGTTCCACATGTAAATAAATAATTGACGAAATGTTTGTCAAGACGAACCCTTACATGAACACATGAGAAGTTATGAATGCCATGTTAAAAATATCATAATCAAGTTCATTAACTTGAGTGTAAGAATACATTTTTTTCTTTATAAAAAACATCATAACTATTCAATGCAAGTGTACCATTTTTAAAATAAGGTGTTAAAGTGAATAATTATTATTCTTATGTTTATAAATAATGCTCTTATGTGTACAACAACTTCGATGGCAATGCACATGCGTTGACATGCTTCATATTTATGTTTTTTCTATGAAAAATGTAAAAGGTGAGTAGAATAAATGCCATATATTTTTATCATAAATGATTAAAATATAGTAAAAGAATTTATGATCATTTAAAATTGAATATACATTATATTTTAAACAACATTGTGGTGTTTTCACAATAGTAAAAAAATATTTTGTGTTCAAATATTGGGTCATTAATGTTGAATATAAAGACTAAAGATAATAAGATTTATAACTACCAAAATGTATTGAGATTATTTAGACTGCATATAAACAATATTTTAAATAAGAATATGACATTTTCCTAACAACAAATGATATTTTTTTTGTTTAAGGGATTCCATGATTAATTCTTGATAAAATCTTTAATAAAATTATTTTAAAGACAATTCTCGCTGAATGTTATGATGTGATGAATTGTATGATGAGCCACACCTTCAAACCTTAATTCTAGATAAATAAGAGTCCATATCACATTTCTAAAAACTAGAAATCATAAGTTATTCCATATAACCCTCACATAATCATAAAATTAACCTCCATAACTACAAACCCTATCTATAAATGTCTTACTTGAAACTCCCAATAAACTAACAACAAAAGGCAGTTGATTACTTCCAATGACGCTAAGAAAACAAACCTAAAAACTAAAAATTCATGATATTAGAAGTCTCCCACACTTAATCTAAGAAAGTAAAGCTAAATATAATATTTTTTACAGGACAACATTATATGAATGAAGGAATTTTAATAACATCTATGAGATCACGCAGTCTAAGGGACCAATGAAAAAACCAATTAACACATTTTCAATTTTCTTTCCATGTCGATTCTTCTTTTATGAATCTTGATCAGAAAGCTTGTTGTTTTGTGAAGCTTGACCTCTAGAAAGCTTTCCCATGCTTTGTATGTATTAATCGGAATCTGAGAACAATTCTTTTTGTATTAATAATAGTTTGAACAATAGTTTACATCATTATCACAGCTAAAGATGGACTATTTTGATAAGAATAGTCTATCTCCCATTTCCTATTTTTTGTATTATGTATAAGAATAGTCTATCTCCCTTTTGTATTAATATTTGGTCATTTATGTTGAATATAAAGACTAATGATAATACAATTTATGGCTGCAAAAATGTATTGAGATTATTTAGATTGCATATATACAATATTTTAAATAAGAATATGACATTTTCCTAACAAAAAATGATATATATATTTTTTAAGGGATTCCATGATTAAGTCTTGATCAAATCTTTAATAAAATTATTTTAAAGACACTTCTCACTAAACATTCTGATGTGATGAATTGTATGATGAGTCACACCTCCAAACTTTATTTCTAGATAAATAAGAATCCATATCACATTTCTAAAATCCAGAAATCATAAGATATTCCATATAACCCTTACATAATCCTAAAATTAACCTCCACAACTACTGACCCTATCTATAAATGTCTTATTTGAAACTCCCTATAAACTAAAAACAAAAGGCAGTTGATTACCTGCAATGACGCCAAGAAAACAAACCTAAAAGGTCATGATATTAAAAGTCTCCCACACTTAATCTAAGAAAAATAGAGCTAAATATAATAGTTTTGACAGGACAACATTATATGAATTAAGGAATTTTAATAACATCCATGAGCTGAGCTCACACAGTCTAAGGGACCAAGGAATTTTCTTTTCATGTCGATTCTTCTTTTATGAATCTTGATCAGAAAACTTGCCGTTTTGTAAAGTCTGACCTCCAGAAAGCTTCCCATGCTTTGTATGTATTAATCGGAATCCCAGAAGAAATTAGTCAATGTGCCTATGATATCAGTGGGCTGTCCATCAACGATTGCAGTCGTCACCTCACACACCAAATTACTGACGTTCCAAGCCGTTCCCAATCCCATTCCACGACGGCCACTTTGTTGAGTGGATGATGGCGATGCAGTGTAAGGGGTAGCGATTGGCGGGCCTGGAATTTGAGTGGGCGTTGCAGTGTAGGGAGTGGCGACTGACAGGGCTGGAATTTGTGGAGTGAGTGATGCATATGAAGAAGCTGTGCTTAAGCCGTTTGGAATTTCACGAGTAACTGCCATATGAAAGCTTCATTATCGTTTGCTTATTTAGCTATCTTTCAATTAATTTCTAAACGAACATAAAGATTGCTAAAAATTTATTATATCAATGAAAATGCAGAATTTAAAATATCACCTCCACTTTGTTGACCCAGCCATGCAGAGGAAGGTGGTGTGGGTGAGCTTGAAACTCGACCTGCGTTTATCAAATGAAAATTTTATGATTATTCGGTCATTTAATTATCTAGCTTGAGATGTTTTTGGATTTAGTTATGTCAATTTTTTTTCTTATCGAAATTTTAGATCACATTCAATAGTCTGTCGTCACAATGAAGAAAGTAGATAAGGTAAGAAGAGAAAGAAAATGGAAATTAACAGATTTATGAACTGTAATGAAGAGGATAAATCAAGAAGCTAAAAGAGAAGAAGAGTTAATTTGACTGATAAAAATCAGAAGAATCTTCTGAATTTTGTTAATCAAATTATTGATAGATTACTCTTGAAGGGTTTTGATGATATCCCCTTTTTCTCTCATTATAGATAGATTGGTCCACTAATTTTTATTTCATTTCTCTTTGCATGCTATCTACTTGTCATGATGATGGATCATGGAGTGTGATCCAAAATGTTGATTAAAAGTTCATGGTCAAAATATAGAAACATTTTGAAGAAAAAAATCAAACTATTTTTATAGAATCTAGAAATTTCATGTCTTTATTTAATTATCAGTCAATTATTTTTTAAGTAAAATAAAAATTGTTTTAAAAAATCGATGAAAAGATTAGTACAATTAGAAATTTTAAAATAAATATTTTATTTAAGAAATATATAATTATAATATTTTTATCAAATCTTATTAATTAGATAAATTAAATACGTAAAAAATAGAATTTTATTTTTAAATAGATTATACATAATTAATTACAAATAATTTACCATATTTACAAAATTATTTTTTTAATTAAATAAAAATAAATATTATTAAAAAATTAGATATTATTTTCTTATATATAGTAATCATCATTTACAAATTTATAATTATATTAAAAAAATTATATAAATATAAATAATATAGTATATTTTTATTACATTATTCATAAATTATTATAATATAATTTTCTTAAAAATTAAATATTTATAAATTTGTAATATGTCTAAACAATTTTTTAACGAAAAAATAAAAATAAAAATAGATCAAGATAAAAATGAAAAGTTAAATTTTATCCATAAAATAAATAAATTAAATTGACTATTATTAATTTTTTTAAAATAAATATATCAAAAAATGTAAAATCTTACAAGTATTCTAAATTTATATTACATTAGTATAATAAAAAAGTTCATTCATAATGTAATATAATTTATATTTTAAAAAATTATAAATTAATATATATTTTTATAAAAATAAATTTTCAAATTTATTATAAAATAATATATTATATTTAAAAAATATTTAATTATATAGATGCCTAACCCTAGAGTGCCAAAGGATAGGCCAGTAGATGATCAACAGATTTGTAAAAGAAAAACAAAATCAAAATAAAATTGTAAGTTATTTTAATCTATTAACAATGAATGCACGATATAAATAAAATTATAATTACAGTTATTTGAGACATCCATTTCTCTTTTCAGCACAAAATTTACATTTCAAATATCCCTGAAATTTTCTAGTAAGTATACTACTATGTATCTATAATCAAAGACATTAGATTTCCACAGTTCACATTAATCATGGTATATTTTTCTGGATTAAACTGCCTTGGCATTTTTAGCATCAATATTTTGGATGGATGAAAAAGCTGTGACCCCACGTCAAATGTTTTTTTTGTTCTAGCACAACGTTTCAGATCACACTCTGTGATCCATCTTCAGAAAGAAAACGCTGTGATCCGAAACATTAAACAATTTTTTTTGTTCTCATACAGCTTTCTTATCCTGAAGATGGATCATGGAATGATACCTTGATGCTTAAAAAAACAAAAATACAATTTAATCAAAAAAATATACCATGTATAACTATAATACTAAATGATAAACTAAAATTGTCGACATACCCTGAAATTCCTCGGGTGCTGTTCGAACTTCAATATGGTTGCTGTCCCTGGAGAAGCTTCCGGCACAGGCAACGTGGAAGTTGTTAGAACCAGAAGGGTCGACGTAAGCCCAGCCAAGGCCCTGCTGATGACACGCATAACAGGGAAATGGCAAGGAGTGTTTAAGCTGTAATATCTGGGTAGGATTAAACGGGTCGGGAGGGCTTTCAGATAGGTTTGCACAAGCGGGGTGCAGAGCATACCCACACGAGACGTGTTTGCAGTGGTAGCCAAATCGTGACACAGTCTGTGCACAGGCCGAGCACATCGGAGTTCCACGGGGAGGGGTGGTGTGGAATTGTAAGATGTGTCCGTCCCCGCTATGGAAACGATGGTCCAAAACTGGATGAGCCGTGGCACAGCTTCTATGCAGATCAAAATTACAATCAGAGCATCTATAGCTACTCTCCTTCCCCCAAATTTTGCAACCGTCGCATTTATACGGCATTCCATGTTGCACATCGCTGAGGCTGTGCTGTGGGTGGCTCGGATGCAACATCTTCATCTTTGCTTCAGTTTCAATCAATGGAGAATCAATCTTCTTCGACACAGAATCAGCCTTTGATTCTCAGTCCAAGATACATTCCCAGTCTGGATTTGATATAAAACCCTAAAATTTTAAGGGGAGAATAGTCTCTAAGTGGAAGAATTTTGCTCACTATAATTGCAGGGGAAGTATCCGCGAAGCGATTAAGGAGAGGCGTGTTTATCTTCAATTCTTGGTACGTCGCCCAAAAATTCTAATAATTAGAAGACTAGAGAGATTGAAGTCGTCCAAAATTTGTCATATTTGTAAGACCATAGAGATTGAGAGATTGTCATCGGTCCGCCGCCCAAAGTTTACTGCGTACGCGAAGGGATAGGGTAGTCGTGGATAGCTTGACTAGAGACGCGTTGACACGTTTACGTTGTCAAGACAAATTTCGTGGACAGTGACATTGACATTGAAAATTTAAGTATTTTATTTTATTTTATTGTAATATTAAAAATATATATAGTCTGAAGGGGTAGTAGAGTTGGTTTGGGCAGTGGATTTGCTCTCCATTGGGTTCGGTTGTCAGGACTGTAGTATCAAAAGAATATATATTATTATGTCAAGTGATGTAATTAAAGTGCGGGGTTTAGTATGTTTACAAAATATTAGTTTTAAATTTATATTTATAATTAGCCGATAGGCTATTTTGTTTGAAGTTTCCACCGAGATTTTTGTCAGCCCAGCCGAGAATTGAATTTGTCGGCGCCGAGGGTCTCGCTGCCGGTGGGGAGGTAATCGGGCTTTTTGTGGCGACGTGGACCTTGGTAATTACGTGGATTGGTGATGGTGGAGAATAGTGTCCTAGATATAGGGAATGCGAATGGTAAGCGTTTGTTGGCATGAGGGCCACTATATCTTGTTGTTGCACAATGGTGGCGGACAAAGTAAATGCAATATTGAATGCTAGCATGTGGGAGAGTATACTTTGATGAAGTTGTATTGTCAGAAGAGTCATTGTGGTGTTGGTTTGATAATAGGCTATTGTTAAATTCGTCGCATTCGGCTCCATTTTTTAGCAAGTCAGAGAGTTTTAAAACTATTGAGTTGCGGAATCAGTAAGTTGTTTTGCATGGGTATTTTGCATAAATGATTAATTTATTGTTTATCTTTCGTTCTCTGCTTATTGTTCTTTTTGATAGCAGGTTTTAGGGTTTGAACACTGATGTGCTACATAATGTGCAACGAAGTATATTGATTAAGTTGCATTGTCAAAAGAGCCATTGTGGTGTTGGGTTGATAGCGGACTATTGTAAAATCTGTCGGCTACAGTTCCCTAGTTTGTTTCATACAAAACAACTCTAAAAATCGTCAGCTTTCACTACTTTTTGTGCCGAATTGGAGGGTTTTAAAACAGTTGTTCTCCACAATTTGTAAGTCTTTTACATGGGTGTTTTGTATAGATTGTTTCTTAATTGTTTATGTTAAAACTGTTGTTGTCCAGAATCTGTAAGCCATTGTGCATGGATGTCCGGTGTTATCGTTTTCTGTGGATGGAGAAATTGCAGTTGAATATTTTTTTGTTTCATCAAGAAATATGGTTAGGGTTTGTAATTTTTTCGTTCTTGGTTTATTGTTTGTAGTTATCTCTGTACATTTTTGGCCTTATACCCGTTACCATAGGAGCAATAATAGTTAAATTTAGGTTCTTCCATGAAAATGGTTAAGGTTGGTAATTTTATTGCCCAATTATAAATTAAGATAGGAGTGATTGTATATATATGGATATGCAGAGGGTTTGTTATTAGTTTGAAGTTTCCGATGGGATTTTCGTTAGTCGAGCCTTGAATAGGATTTGTTGTGTAATAAGTGTTTTACAATTTCTCTATTTCTCTATAATATTTAATTGCAGCGAATGTTGCTCAGATTTTCTGCGTAAAGTGTGAGGAAGTATATTGATTAAGTTGCATTGTCGAAAGAGCCATTGTGTTGTTGGTTTTATAGTGGACTATTGTAAAAATGATACTATTGTTTAATAGCAGAGTATTGTAAAAATTGTCAGCCTCCGCTCTGTTTTATGGCAGATTTGAGGGTTTTAAAACTGTGGCGTTGTGCAATCTGTAGGTCGTTTTACTTAGGTGTTTTGTATAAATGGTTTATTTATTGTTTATGTTAAAACTCTTTTTCTCTGGAATCTATAAGTCATTTTCCATGGATGTCTACCGTTATGGTTCTGTATGGATGGAGAAATTGCAAATATATAGATATGCAGAGTTTTTGTTATTTGTTTGAAGTTTCTGACGAGATTTCCATCAGCCAAGCCGTGAATAGGATTTGTTGTGTAGTAGCTCTTTTACAATTTCTAGGAGAAGAAACAAGATTTAACTGCAATTTCTACACCTACAAATAGCGATAATCTCTTTGAAGTCTTCAAAATGGGTTTAACCTCAGAGACAAAAACATATAACAAGAAGATATTAACAATAAATTAATGATCTATATGCAAAGAACCCATGTAGAAAAGAGTATAACCCCACAAACTTGATTGAAAATTCGAGTTGCATCACCTCACACTAAATATTATAGAGAAATAGAGAAATTGTAAAAGATGTATTAGAATAACACTAATGTAGCTTGGAGTCTCGATTAAGTCTGTATATGTATATGTGTGTGTGTTCGTGTGGGTGTGTGTGTACATATGTATATATATGTGTAAATATGTATATATATACATGTATGTATGTATATATACATGTGTATAGATATATATGCATAAATATATATGTATGCATGTTTTATTAATAGCTCTGTTATAATTCAAGAAGAAATTAACAATAAATTAATCATTTATGCAAAACACCCATGTATAAAAGAGTATAACCCCACAAACTTCATTGAAAATGAAAACTATGGGCACTCAATAGTTGTGCAATTGTATATATGCTTGAACACAGTAATAAATTATGTAGCCACTCACAATCTATACCATTGTCTTTGTAAGCATTTGAAGTTAGCTCAATTAGAAAGATAGCAAGGGACTAATTGTATAAAATGTGTATAGCAGCAAAGATGCATAGAGTATATATATGTGTCTACATATGTATACATACATACATACATACATATGTATATGTATATATATAGAAACAATAAACAAGGGTGACAACAATTATTGAGCCCAACCATATTTTTTTGACGAAAGAAAGAAGATTTAACTACAATTTCTCCATTTGCAAAGAGCAATAATCTCTTTCAAGTCTCGAAAATGGGTATAACGCCAAAGATAAAAACATATAACAAGAAGACATTAACAATAAATTAATCATCTATGCAAAACAACCATACAAACATCGGTATAACACCACAAGCTCGATTGAAAATTCAAGCTACATCACCTGACACTAGATATTATATAGAAATAGAGAAATTGTAAATGTGCATATATATATATATATGTATGCATATAACTAGAAACAATAAACAAGGGTGACAAAAATTACTGAGCTCAACCATATTTTTGATGAAAGAAAGAAGATTTACCTGTAATTTCTCCACCCGCAAAGAGCAATAATCTCTTTCAAGTCTCGAAAATGGGTATAATGCCAAAGATAGAAACATATAACAAGAAGACATTAACAATAAATTAATCATCTATGCAAAACACCCATGCAAACATTAGTATAACGCCACAAGCTCCTTTGAAAATTCGAGCTACATCACCTAAAATCAGATATTATATAGAAATAGAGAAATTGTTAAAAACCTATTAGAATAACACTAAACAACCACCAGAGTAATTTTATCTCCAATATGTCAATATTTTCATACAACCCTAAACCCTGCACATAGATAGCTACAATTCCTCATATGGTAATGGCCGCAATGCCAAAGATATACATAGATAATGAAAACAATAGACCAACAACAAGAGAAAGAACATTTAACTACAATTGCTCCTATGGTAACTGTTACAAAATTTTCACCCTCAGGCTCAATCAGGCAAGGCATCTATGTTGCAAATGCTCATAAGGGCCAAATGGGATATCTCCATTAAGGGTTATTTCATGCGTCTGATGACATTTCACAGGGAATTCAATTAGGAGGCCTGCTCTATTGGAAATATGCCTCAGTAGTTATAGGCTCAGCCTTCATTAGAGCCAGGTCGGCATGACATCTTCACTATCTGGCCGACTGGTTACTTGATACTTTCCATTTTGAACAGGTCGCTGTGACCTAGTTTATGTCCTACCGAACGAAGCTGCAGAGCCTATCGCTATAACATTGAGGGTTCAGTATGACATAATATCGCATGAATTTCTCTGGCTGATAGGCCATTCAATCATGGGCTTCAAGGTAACTTCTGGCGCTCGGTGAAGGGTCCCAGTGAACAGTTAGAGTTTTGTCGATAGGAAAGGGAGCTTGCCGAAAAGCAAGTCTTTCGGCGTAACAAAGCATTCAAAGAGATGTCCCGGCGATAAGACAAAGGTCTCCCCGACTTGCTCATGGTCTCGGCCAAGGTTGGTGCCTTCGCCGTAATGCCTCAACGAAGACATTTGGTCTCGCCGAAAACAAATGGCCTCGCCAAGAAAGGAGATCCCGGCATAAGGTCATGCCGAAGTAAAGAGGTCTCCCCGATATGAACGACATCGATGTAGCACCCAACGCTCGGTATGAAGTCTGACCAACAGGCCAAAGTCTCGGCGACATCTTGTGCATCGGCCTAACTAGAGGACCTCGCTATGAAGTCTTCCCAATTTGCGGGAGTCTCAGCGAATAGAGGGAGAACCAGCGCAGAGAGAGGGATCCAACTTGCCAAGGAGGTCTCGCCGATAGTGAAGCCTCCCAAAATTGATGCCTTTGCTAAGGAATGGAGAATTTTTCATGATGTCTCGGCGACAGAATTATGCTATGTGAATGGTTTCAGAGGGCATAATCGCATCAGTGAGACACTTTTAGTGTCTCGCCGAGATGTGATTCTTTTCAAAAGTGTTTTGACCGCTTACAGAGTTTGCGTGGAATACACTCAACCAACTAGGGGGAGCTGAGGCGAGCTGTGGCAATCTGACCAAGATCAAGAACGTCAACAGAATGTGAATGCAATAGGTATCTGTTATGAGCTCAGAGCATTCAAAGCGTGCAGCTGAAGTGGTTCTAGGATGACACGAGATCATAAATGAATGCGGTGGTTGCAGAAAGATCAGGAGGCTTCTCTAGGGTGAATCTTCACCATCATGGACACACAGGGGTTCAGCATTAAATTCAATCAAAGATCTAAGGAAAGATCTATCCCGAAGACAGGAGATGTTTTGTAAAGCCCTAAGGGGCCGACATCGTCTGGTATATAAGGCATTTTTTTCCTTTTTGTAAATAGTTTGAGTCATGCATCCAAAAGAGTTAGTGATTTTTATCTATCCTTCCTCAGCTAATGTATACTTTGTAACCCAACTGAAATCTGGAATGCAAAATAGAGTTCACCTTGAAAACAAGTACTAATGCTTTTACTACTCTCATTTTTGTATGTTAGCTTATGTGTGTATTTCTTTAACAGTGTTTTTACCAAATATGTATTCATACCACAAAGTTGTGAAGTTTGTTTCTTCCTTCGTGAGAAATGTATGTAGATCAAACCTGTCAAGAGTGATGCATAAGATTGAATGGGGTTATGTTGAATAAGTAAAATAGTTGCAGTCTAGTTTTCTCAGCGTATTTCATCTTGTTTTCATTTTTATGATTTCTTCTTAATTTGGTGTATCACCATAGAGTTAGTTTTTCTTTTAATGCATTCTTCTTCTCCCTTTACCTCACAAAGATCATTAGTTTAGGTGATACCCAAAGGAATCCAGCCTTCTCCGGAGGTTCATTTCAGTTTTAGGTGACCCACAGCCTTGGAATGATCTCATTGTGTCTCTAGAAAGCTCAGTTTGTATCTCTGTGCATAGGGTGCATTTCTAGGTGACAACAATTTTTGGCACGCCCAGTGGGATGGAGAACTGACTGTGGCAGTTCTTTTTGTACCATGTATTACTGCTGTTTGGTGTGTACAACAACATTTTCTGCCTTTGGAGGCAAGCTTTTAACATACTTGGCAACTCCAAGTCTGAAGTATCTAGTTTTAGCAGTCTAAGTGTTGGTTTCATGATAGTATGTCTTACCATTCACCATTTCATGAAGGTATCGTGCCTGCATCTTTTTATCAGTCATACCCTATTGAAGATACCGCTAGTTTTACTCAAAATAGCTATGTAGCAGCAGGTTACCAGAAAGCTTAATTGGCCTACCCACCCACCCCTGCACAAGTTCAACAATGACATGCTTATGCTCATCAACAACCCAGGAGGATTATTTTATCTCCAATCAGCAAATTTATTCTTCATATGAGCCTCCAAATTTAGATGAAATGAGTATAGAGAATATGTCTTTATATTTCCAAAAGTAGTTTAAAGAAGTTGAGAATCAGCAAGAGGTCAATAGGCAGTAGGAGGAGCTTGCTTAGCAAGCTTATATTCATCAGCAGGAAGTTGAGACACAAAGGGGACCCCATTTAGTACAAGAATTTGAACAAATTTAGTCTAACTCTCCTGAAGAGCAACTTTCTCAAATGCCCCAATCAGCTGTTTCCTTTTCAAATCCATTCTTTGAGGAAGGACTTCACTACACGAGATTCAATGTTCCAGGATTTGAACATAATGAAACTTCTGTCGAAAAGAAAGCAGAGGAGGAGCAACTTACTGATCAAGATGACTTAATCCTCTAGGAGAAGCTTAAGAATGTGAATCCTTTGCATTTATCCATTAAGTGTTATCAATTGTAGCAACAAAGGATTGAGCAGCAAGAAGACACTTGTTCCGAAGAATCCTTGACTGTTCTAACCAATCAACAAGATCAACAAAGTAAGTCTTCTAATTCTTCAAATAAGCTCCCTAAGTTTGACATTCCAAATTTTAGGAGTTATCATCCTGTGCAAAAGCCTGCAGTTGAGGAAACTCAGTCCATTATCCCTCAAGAGTAGTCTTTTCAATTACAAAGTCAGCCTAGTGACAAGATAAAAGAAGTTTTTGAGGTAGATGAAACTCTTTTGGGTATTGATACAGTTGAGCATGAAGTTAAAAGTGGAAAATCAGGGTTGTTACCAATGATTGATGAGCAGGGCCAGTTAGGACAATAGAGTTCTAAACAAAAAATGACAGCTAAACATGGAGTTATGTCATATTCATCTAATGAGGTTCCTAGTTCTGGCCAACAGAGTGGTCAACATACTGAGGAATATAATGGTGGTGTGTTGACCAATATGCAAAAAATCTAAAACAACCATGACTTGACAGCATTTGACCAATTTGATAGGGTGAATGAAGCGGACATTTCATTCACCTCTGAGCCAATTCATTCAAATGAGATTACCATTATGCAAGACAAAGAAGAAGCAAATTTTCACAAGCAAATCAGCATTAAGAGCAAAGGGTTTATCCTTTCCAGAGGATGCCCAAATAAAGATTTGGTTAATAGAGTGCCAAGGAGAGCAAAGTGTGCCATTGTTCCAGAAAAATTTGATGCAGATACTACGTTGGAACAACAGGATATATCCACTTATCCATTTGCAGACATCAGTTTTTGTGATCAATTTGAAATGGTAGGTGGATTTATCTTTGTTTTTCCAAGTGTTCTGCAATTAGTATGGGCATTTTCTCTCTTTTGTCATGCTTTGTCTGCAAGTCATCAACTTGCAATTCATCTTTTATTTGTCAGGAGGGGTAGTTATTTCACAAAGCCGATGAATGGTTTTGTTTGACCAGCTTCTTTGCTAGTTAGTTTAGGTTAGAATAGGTTTAATTGTTGTTTCATTGCCTAAGTGTTGTCCCAACACAAATAAGTAGTTTCCATTTCAGTTTTTTCTTGTTTTCATAAGTTTCCAAGTGTTCTAGTGAGTCTTAAGATGAGTTACAGCCATGTACAAAGCTGCTCTTGATCTTTTCTGAACCTCCTAACGACTCCATGCCCAATGGATAAGCCTAGACTACTGGTATTTATGTTTAGCAAGCAAACATCCGACAAAGGTCGCCAAAAATGTTACCCAATTTTCACCCTCAGGCTCAATCAGGCAAGGCATCTATGTTGCAGATGCTCATAAGGGCCAAATGGGATATCTCCATTGAGGGTTATTTCATGTGTCTGATGACATTTCACAGGGAATTCAGTTAGGAGCCCTGCTCTATTGGAAATATGCCTCAGTAGTTATAGGCTCAGACTTCATTAGAGCCAGGTTGGCATGACATCTTCACTTTTTGGCCAACTGGCTGCTTGATACTTTCCGTTTTGAACAGGTCATTGTGACCTAGTTTATGTCCTACCGAACGAAGCTGCAGAGCCTATCGCTATAACATTAAGGGTTCGGTATGACCTCTTATCGCATGAATTTCTCTGGTTGATAGACCATTCAATCATGGGCTTCAGGGTAACTTCTGGCGCTCGGTGAAGGGTCCCAACGAATAGTTGGAGTTTCACCGACAGGAAAGGGAGATTTTTGGAAAGCAAGACTTTCAGCGTAACAAAGCATTCGAAGAGATGTCTCGGCAATAAGACAAAGGTCTCCCCGACTTGCTCGTGGTCTCGGCCAAGGTTGGTGCCTTCGCCATAGTCTTGGTGAAGACATTTGATCTCACCGACAACAAATGGCCTCGCCAAGAAAGGAGATCCCGGCATAAGGTCATGCCGAAGTAAAGAGGTCTCCCCGATATGAACAACATCGATGTAGCGCCCAATGCTCGGTATGAAGTTTGGCCAATAGGCCAAAGTCTTGGCGACATCTTGTGCATCGGCTAAAGTCTTTGCGGGAGTCTCAGCGAATAGAGGGAGAACTAGCGTGGAGAGAGGGATCCAACTTGCCAAGGAGGTTTCGCTGATAGTGAAGCCTCCTAAAACTAATGCCTTTGCTAAGGAATGGAGAATTCGTCATGATGTCTCGGCGACAGAATTATGCTATGTCAATGGTTTCAGAGGGCATAATCGAATCAATGAGACACTTTTAGTGTCTTGCCGAGATGCGATTCTTTTTCAAAAGTGTTTTGACTGCCTATAGAGTCTGCGTGGAATACACTCAACCAACCAGGGGGATCTGAGGCGAGCCGTGGTAGTCTGACCAGGATCAAGAATGTCAACAGAATGTGAATGCAATGCATATCTGTTATGAGCTCAGAGCATTCAAAGCATGCAACCGAAGTGGTTCTAGGATGACACGAGATCATAAATGAATGCGGTGGTTGCAGAAAGATCAGGAGGCTTCTCTGGGGTGACTCTTCACCATCATGGACACGTAGGGGTTCGACATTAAATTCAATCAAAGATCTAAGGAAAGATCTATCCTAAAGATAGGAGATATTTTGTAAAGCCCTAAGGGGCCGACACCGTCTGGTATATAAGGCATTTTTTGCCTTTTTGTAAATAGTTCAAGTCATGCATCCAAAAGAGTTAGTGATTTTTATCTATCCTTCCTCAGCTGATGTATACTTTGTAACCCAACTGAAATCTGGAATGCAAAATAGAGTTCACCTTGAAAATAAGTACTAATGATTTTACTACTCTCATTTCTGTATGTTAGCTTATGTGTGTATTTCTTTAACAGCGTTTTTACCAAATCTGTATTCATACCACAAAGTTGTGATGTTTGTTTCTTCCTTCTTGAGATATGTATGTAGACCAAACCTGTCAAGAGTGATGCATAAGACTGAATGGGGTTATGTTGAATAAGTAAAACAACTGCAGTCTAGTTTTCTCAGCGTATTTCATCCTGTTTTCATTTTTATGATTTCTTAATTTGGTGTATCACCATAGAGTTAGTTTTTCTTTTAATGCATTCTTCTTCTCCCTTTACCTCACAAAGATCATTAGTTTAAGTGATACCCAAAGGAAGCCGGCCTTCTCTGGAGGTTCATTTCAGTTTTAGGTGACCCACAGCCTTGGAATGATCCCATTGTGTCTCTAGAAAGCTCAGTTTTTATCTCTATGCATAGGGTGCATTTCTAGGTGACAACAGTAATAGGTATATATATATTATACATATATGTACACATATATATACATATATACATGAATATGTTGTAAATTTGTGCTACATTATTTGGCATTAAATATTACAGACAAATAGGAAAATTGTAAAAAAACTATAAGAAAACACTAGAGAATGACATACATCGTAGACATGTGAAATTAGCATTATGCACTTAGTTCATATTCATCTGCTCATTAAATAAATCAAACACATCAAATCCATTCACCAGGTAAATCAGGTCTTTATTCCTAAGGTTATCCATTTAAATTAAATAAATCAATTTTTTTTAATTTATGTCTCACATCAACCTTTTAATTAAATAAACCAAACTTTATTTAATTGAAGTCCAAATGCATATTCCATCCCTTTTTTATTTAAATAAATCAAAGTATTTAAATCAAATTGGTCAAAATCAACTAATCATCATCTAAGCTAATCTAATCCTGATTAACCTAATCTAATCACCCATCACATCCTCTAGCTTTTCCCACTTGCACCAATAAATCATTTTAATTCATTTATAAATTCATTATTTTCTTTCAACTTGGCATAAAAATGGAATATTCCCTCAAGTTTGAATATGAAGACAAGTTGACTTGTCCCTTCCAACATTGCAATAACTTCTCTCTTACATGTCCCCCTCTCAAAATTTACTTCACATATTCAAATTTGAATCTCCCCCTCTTGGGCACATTGGCCAAAACTTTCACATTCCTCAACCTATGACAAGTTGACAAGTGGCCTCATCTCATTTATCCAATCTTTATCCCACATTGCTCTCTCATAAGCATTCTTTCAACTTGAGAATATTTAAATAGAGGCTTCATCGTTCAACAAATCCTCCACAATCCACAAAGCTTATGCAAAGTCACTCTCTTCAATTGAGAGCTAATTTTGTCCAATCCACTCCATCTTCAAAGCATTTTATCATTTAGTTTATTAGAAAGGGGTTGGGAAAGGGCTATTTTCCACAATAGCACCAATCCCCCTATGAAATGATGTTTGGGTAGTTTAGGAATAGATTTCATGCTTATTTCATTTATAATTTCAAGTTAGTTTGGTGATGTTATTGTTCCCTTTACATTTGCTCAACAATTTCATAGGGCGAGTGATTATCTCATTTATTTAATGTTGATAGATTTCTCCATATTTGTCAACCTTGGATTTATGTAGCTATTACCTCTCACATTTTGGTGCCCACTGTTTTAATTTATCAGTCATACATTTGCCAATGGCTTTAGCTTGAAAGTCTCTAAATGTCATTTATTTGCTGCTTTGACTTTCATCGGGTTTTGTTTCTAAAATTCCTCTGTTGGATAATGATATTTGCTTTGATATTAGAAAATGATGCTTTGATTTCCTTATTTGTTGTTGGCAGGTGCGGTGAGTGATAGGTTAAAGCAATAGCTAGTTTCTTGCTATGACATGAGAGCATATCTTCCTTCAATTCTTCCTCTACATCATGCAGCACAAAATCTATATTAGGAACATATCCCATCTCTTTCATCTTTTTAAACATAATCTCTAGTAATGAATATATTTTATCAGATTGAGGATGAGATCTATCTCCTACTAGGAATAAATGAACCCTATTATTCGCCTCAAATCCAGTTGCACCCAGATGTCTTTTTCAAACCTCTGTCTTTCATCAATTGTCTTATCTTGACTATGTCATCCTACCTACCTGCTACATCATATATGTTTGAAAGTAACACATAATATCAATCATTATTATGTTTCAAGTCAAATAGGTAGTCTACAATACATTTTTCTAGCTCAATATCATGGTGAATTCTGTAGGCACCAAGCAAGGTTCCCCATATGCTAGGAGAGGGTTTTACATGCATCTTTTCAATGAATATTTGTGCCTGATCCAAATGGCCTGTACGTCCAAGAAGGTCAACCATGCATGCATAGTGCTCTTCTTTAGGTGTGATGCTATAATCTTGAGTCATGGAATCAAATAACTTCCAACCTTCTCCCAACAAGCTAGCATGACTGCATGCAAACAAAACAAAAATGAAAGTAACATGTGTAGGCTTTATGCCCACCTCTTGCATTTGGAAAAAAAGCTCTAGAGCAATTTTTTCATGTCCATTCATCCCATATCCTACAATCATTGCACTCCATGAAACCACGTTTCTTTGGCACATCTTATCAAACAATAGGCGTGCAGTGTTTATACATCCACATTTGGCATACATATCTACGATTGCAGTTCCCACATTGCTTTTCACTTGTTGATTGCAGTTGCTTAAATCTTTCTAAGATCTCTTTAAAAAGTCCTTTTTGTGCATAAACCTGCCTGTCGCATTTACACATTCCATTGTTACATTTACGCCTTCTACTCAATTAGGAGTGTCATGTAAGGTTCTACCGTCGCTGCCAGAAGTTATGTGAAGCCTTCAACTATTGTGTGTAGGCAAGCCTAGGGTGTGCTCGAAAAGAAGTACACTGGAAATCGAGCCCCACAATAAAATTTCGCTTCACCACCCAATTTGGAAGAACAGTACAGAGGATGTGTATGCAAAGCCGTGGATTTGGACTGTTGATGCATTTGGTCTAGGAACACGTATCAAACTTGAAAGCCTCTACTCCCTGTTTCACATGACTTACATTTAGCTATAAGGTCTTCTAAATATCATTATAGAGCTCACCTGCCAATTGCATTAGCGTGAAATTTTTAAAAGCCATTTATCTATTGAAATCCATAGTCCACAGCCTATTAGTCACCATGCGGGTTTGACTCCATGTGAGGCGTATTGGAGATTAGGTGAGAATTGATTGTTGATTAGCCAATATGGAAATATCGATTGGAGCCAAATATGTCTTAATCTTGAGTTGATATTACATTGATCGGTGGGAATTCATTGATTGAGTTGATAGTCTTTGCACCATTCAAATCCAACAAGGATTCTCAGATTAACAATTGTTTCTAATTGCAAAAAATGTATAGTAATTGCAGGATCCACACTAATATTTTGAAATAGTTGGCTAATGTTTGCTTGTGTTGCCTTGCCTTAAGGTTTAGACTGGATTTCAAGGAGCTTCTTAGAAAGGTTTGATTTCAGAGGGAACTTCTTCATAAGACTACACAACGAAAGGTGAATATTAGGAAAGAAAAATACCGCCTTGAAGAGATATATGCTTTGCTCAATATATTTATGAGATTATTGAATCTAAAGAAGGGGTCGACGGGCCAAGAAACAACAGAGGGGAACATTTGGAGGCTGTTGTTGCAGATTTAATGCTTGGAATTCAAATTTGGATAATCTAAAACTTGGAGGGAATTAAATCCTTAGTGCGTGGATGGTAAAAGGAGGTATCCAATGCAGTAGGTTTACTAGAATATGATTTATTTTTTTAATCTTGCTGTCGATATCCCTATCAAAAATGCCAATGTTGGTTAGCAATCATTCTCATGGTTATAAATACTTTGCATCTAGTGTGTGTGGCCTTTTAATGATTGAACGATTTGTCAATTTTCTAAAAAGATATCACATCACTTTTCTATGTATTCCCCGTACAACTAACTGTTTATGATTTGAAATATTTGTTGTTCAGGATAAAATCATAATTTGCTTTGATTTGAAAGGCTACAACAAGCATACATTTCAACACTAATACTAGTAACAGCTACAATAAAGTCTTTATTTGTGAAACAACTTTAATACCCATTAATGCATTGGATAAAACTTCAAGTCTTTATTCTTCTTATCAAACTTCAAAGCTTTGGGAATATAGTGATAAATGATTTGCATATCTTTAGGTTTCTTCTTGAACATTTAATCCACGCATTTCTTTGTATTCTTATTACAGGTACAATATTATGGCATAGCAAGGCGAAAATCCATAACTTAACAAGCAAATTTAAATTGGAGAATTGGGCATCAAATTTGAAAAATCATTTTTAAATGCTTATTGAAATAACCTAGAGCCTCCATTTATTGCTTTAATTTTTTGTTTTAAACACACTAGATCATTGTTTCTTTTCAAAGTTGGATTAAAATTGAATGTTAGAAACTCACTAAAATTTGGATCTTGAGGCTAAAATTGAACAAACCAAATTATCACATTTCCTTTGGTGCTTAAAATGAATCAAATCATTGCTTTGAAGGATAAAATGAATGTGTATCTTTATTGTTTTGTAATTATTTACACAAAGTAATATCATCAAAAGACGTATGCGCTTCTCTCGCACCTCACGGCGATTTTGAGAATCAAAAGACTTTTGGTGACATTAAATTGTGTAATTAATTACCCACACACTTCATTTTGGGTTTAAAATTGAACAAAACACTTTGCAAGTGTGAGTAAACCCATTGCACATGTTCTCCCTTTGTTTCTAAACGAAGGTTGATCGAACTATGAATATGTTTACTCACTTTTGTCTATCTTAGAGGGCCTTCCTTGGGGAAAAAGTACTCACCCAAGGGAACGACTCAACTAGTAACACTCTAAAGCCAAGAGTATTTCCAACTGGGATATAAATGTGGGTATTGGAGTAAACGCCAATATCACGTAGTTGATTCTGACAAGATGGATTCGAAAGGGGACTCTCGCCATATGGGTCAATATCTACAAATAGAAAGTCTGAAATAAAATCCTCATTTGTAGTGGCCTATTAACTCATTCACCGATTTTATCAAAGTGTTGCATTGAAACTTATATTCCAAGAAGTTACTTGCCATGTCCGATCTTGGTTAAAGTATAGAGGTTAAGACTTCATTCTTAACATACCTTTATACTCTCCTTGGTTGCATGTAAAATCATCTCTTCTTCTAGAAGGGCATGAGGCAAGCCTACCAAGAAAACTGTACCAATTGAGCTAGGGTGTTATATTGCTTGTGAGTCAGTTTGAAACCACAGTGCTTTGATTGAAAACATTGGAAAACCAACATTCAACATAAGCATCAAATATCAAACCCTTTAGGATAAGCAAATATCCTTGAACAAATTTACATGTTATTGCTTTCCCTTGGGACTCATATCCTTAGAGGCTTCTAAGCATTTGGATTTCATCTCAATTTTCTCCTACTAAGGTCAACAATAGGGAACTCTTGCCTCAAATTTCCTTGGTTTCTGCATAATACACTTTGCGGGATAAGGGGAAAGTTGAGACATTAGACATCTAGATTCAAAATCTAATCAAGAGTGTGTTTGTGGTAAAAAAAATCCATTAAGCAAAGATTAAATCAATTGGACCCCACATATGTGCTTGTCATCTTTTGGTTGTATGGTTTTCATGCAAACATTGGTCTTTTGATTTTGAACTACTCATAGAGAAAAGAATGTTCTTCACTATCTTGGTCTAGTAAAAAGGTCCTTCCTAGATTCATTTAGGATCAAAATCAAGCACTTCACCCATCCCAAACATTTATCATCTCATCCCGAACACAACTTTAGATCTTTGGAAACATCATTCTAAGACTTAGGTAGATCATCAAAATCAAAAATCACCTTGTTTAGTTAGGTGTAGGGGAATGCATCCTTTCTCATACATTTAATTGAATTAGCAATCCTTTGAGAAAAATTAATCCTAAGATCACATCCAACATCTTAGGGTTTACAAGTTCATTATCCAAATCAAACCAAACAAAATCAAACCCTAAGTCTAGCATTGATCCAAAGTCCCTAAACGTTCAACACTCATATCATTTCCCCTTTTCATCCTTCATCTCGTCATTGGTCCTAAGAACCTTAGAGGTCACTTTTGCAACAAGGTCAAAACACAAGAGGAACATGGAATACAAACTTGATCCATACATCATGAGTAATCCAAATCAATTGAACTTTCAAAGCCTTACAATGCCGGTTGAATATCAAAACTCACACTTATACAATCCATACATGGGATCATTACCTTCTACAAATGTCAATGGAACAACAAGTGTGAGTATGCCCAAATAAAAGATTGGAACATATTTCCCAATGGTAGATCTAAATCCAAACTTACAAGTCTATCCACCAAACAATCAATGCATGAGTCTTCAAATGAACAATGTCATCTCATCAAATCCCAACATGCCAAATGTGAATGTACCAAGTACAACTTTACCAAACATGAATCTGAAAAAATTTGGGAAAAATATGTTCGTGAATCACACAAACGTTGTTCAAAGTCCAAACACGATGATAACGACTCCATGTATTGATCCAAGTCAAGGTAAGACCATGCAAAATCAAAGTTACCTAAATCAAGGCAATGTGATTCCCAACATCAATAATTTTCAATTTCAACCCATAATGCCAAATCTGAACATCATCCCAAATCAAAACAATACCCAAAATCAATTTGTCCATGATCCCATTCAAACAACACAAGTATGTGTTCCAAATATGCTCAAACAAAAGCCAAATCAACTATATCAAGGGTGTCAATATCAAGATCAAATTTTGCTACAAAAACTTGCTTCACATGCCAAACTAATTGAATTATTGAGCCAAGAGATATCGTCACTCCAAAATCAATACACTCTTCCATTGGTTAATCCATGTCATCAAAGCATTGATTTGTGTCCACAACCACATCAAGAACAATATCTCCAATGTCAAGAAGTTAGATATCAAGATCAACCACATCAAAAAATCCAACCCCCACATCTCGAAGATCAATCACGAGTCTCACAAGGTAACAAAAGAAAATACACACCACTAGGGAGAGCAATCGAATTAATCCTGCAAAAAATGGTACAAGAAAATCTCATCAAGCTCCCCGTCTATGGGAACTATCAAGAACCCCTAGTTAAACCACTAGGGTATAATGAGGAGCACCATTGTGATTTTCACAAAACAAAGGGATGCACAACATCAAGTTGTATTCGACTCAAAAATATCATCCAAGACCTCATTGACCAAAAGATAATCACTATTGGGGATAACGATGAACATTCAACCACTAGTGATAGCATTGACAATCTCCTCACCACAATTACTAAAAGCAATGATAAAGATCTATCCATCAAAGAACACATTGAAGATGTTCCTATCTCATTCGATGATCAACTCACCATACATCAAGAGCCACTTTTTAGTGATCTATTTCAAGGAGTGTTAGAATTATTTGATCCCATTGACATAATTTACAATCCATTGACCAATGATCTTATGGAAAATTTCTCTACATCTCTTATGAGTTAGAGGACATATCTCAAGAATTTATTCCAAAGCAAGATCAAAATCTTCCACTAAGGTCTAGCAATGGTCCTTTCCAAGACATGTTGACCCACTTTGACCTCATGGTTATAGATAGTGGAGGAACCCTGAAATTGACACTTGAAGATATTGAACCACTTACCATGTCAAATGATGACATCCAAGAACCCTTTATAAGCAACCCATCCTTTGAAATTGACCCATGTCAAGAACTTGATCCAAAGCATGTCAAAAGCAATTCTGAAATTAATCAAGATCAATAATTTGTATCTCCAAGATACTACAATGATCTAATGGACAGTCTCCTATCTATACAAGATGTCACAAATGATGATCATATCCACATAGTACATATTGTTGATGGTTTTTTCTGCATAGCAACAGCTCAGACAGAATACAATATTCTATCTCTCTTGAAAGGTAATCTTCAACAATAAATTATCAAAAATCACCCCAAGGTCTCTCATTTTCCTTTCTCAGCTCATGCTTGGTCTGAGTCTCTTTCCTTAATCTGCTGATTATCACAGCACTGGACCCTTCATACTCCTCAATATCTTGCTCCATAGATGCTGGTCCAAGGTTAAAAGTCTACACATTATAATTCTCACCAGTGAAATCTTCTCTAGTCTTGTCTGCAGCAGGGGTGGCAATGTGGATTACTTTGTTATTCACTTCGTCCCTTTCTATTCTTGAAACTACCTTGGCCACCTTCTTCTTCTTACCTTTATCGATCTTAGACAACATCTCATCCCAATCCAAAGGAGTGTCTTCAACAACAACTTGTTTCTTCCTTGTGATCTCCTTTTCAAGACAATCCGGGACAATAGGTTCTACCCGTATTTCCTCTATTTTTGCCTCTTCATGCTATTCTGTTATTTTATCCTCTTCCTTTTTAGGGAACTACTCAGCTTGATCACCTACTTCAATCTCCACCTCTTGCACCAGTGATGGGGTTCTAATAGGACTATTTTCCTTTTCAGGTGATCCATTACCTTAATCAAACAATAACTCAGACATAATACAATATTCTATCTCTCTTGAAAGGTAATCTTCAACAATAAATTATCAAAAATCACCCCAAGGTCTCTCATTTTCCTTTCTCAGCTCATGCTTGGTCTGAGTCTCTTTCCTTAATCTTCCGATTATCACAGCACTGGACCCTTCATACTCCTCAATATCTTGCTCCATAGATGCTGGTCCAAGGTTAAAAGTTTGCACATTATAATCCTCACCAGTGACATCTTCTCTAGTCTTGTCTGCAGCAGGGGTGGCAATGTGGATTACTCTGTTATTCACTTTGTCCCTTTCTATTCTTGAAACTACCTTGGCCACCTTCTTCTTCTTACCTTTACCGATCTTAGACAACATCTCATCCCAATCCAAAGGACTGTCTTCAACAACAACTTGTTTCTTCCTTGTGATCTCCTTTTCAAGCCAATCCGGGACAACAGGTTCCACTCGAATTTCCTCTGTTTTTGCCTCTTCATGTTGTTCTATTATTTTATCCTCTTCCTTTTCAGGGAACTACTCAGCTTGATCACCTACTTCAATCTCCACCTCTTGCACTGGCGATGGGGTTCTAACAAGACTGTTTTCCTTTTCAGGTGATCCATTACCTTTGCTACTTGCCGGAGAATCTTCATATTGGACTAGTGGAGAAGGGTGATTTTCTACCTCTTCAACCTCGAGCCCAGCTGCCACACCAAAGAGCTCTCCTTCCTTGAAAGGTTCTGCCTCTCCACTGGTCTCATGTTCCTCAAAAGTCTCTTGCTCAGGCATGCTTGGCGAAGGGGAAGTAGCCCTAGGTTGCTCCACAATGGGTGTCTTTGGAGGAGGATCCATCTTTTGCACAGTTTCCTTAGGGGATGGAGTCCTTGATCTCCTTGAATAAACCTTAGTTTTTTCCCTTGAACTCTCCACATCAACAATAAGAGTCTCATCTTTAGAGGTACCCTGACCCTTCTTCTTTGAAACCCTAGTTGTTCTTGTCTTCTTTGGCGGTGGAGGAGCATCATCTTCTTCTAGCTTTTCAAATCCTTCCTCATCAAAGGACCTGCCTATTTTCAAAGCCCTACTTCTTTTCTTTCCTTTTGGCTTTCTTTTTGGTTCTGGCTCACTTTCTTTAGGGCCTCTAATTTTTATTTTGAAGGGTGAGCTCCTTTTGGTCTTCCCTTTGGGGTCATCTTCCCCGGATTCTTCTGAAGTAGACATAGGATTGAGATTTCCCATTAAATTAAAGGTACAGGATACCTTCTCACTCTCCAACTCCCAAACCTTATGTTTTAACCATGAAGTAGTAAATTTCATAACCGGTGCCATCAGATCTTCCAGCTCAGTTACCTCATCATCATTCCAGTTTATCTCTCCAATTGATCTGTCCTTAACAGACTCATAGGCATGATCTTGCACTAGGTTTCCATTGTCCTCTAGCTGGTCAGGGATTAACTTGACATTGTATTGCCTAATCACATCAACAGGAAGCCTAGAGTACCTTTTCTCCCTTGCCTCAAAATCATCTTTGATATTGGCCCAATAGTCTTCTAGGTCATCCTTATGACGGTACTCTTTGGTAGCCTTCTTCTATGCCTCCCCGGTGATATCAAAATTTGTTCTTTTGGAGTGGAAGGAGAAACCATGAGCTTCCAATTCATCACCTGCTGCGTGTGCTGATTGAATGGAAGGGCACACCTCTACTACGCCAATTCCAAGAGGGAAATCCCCACCAAAATCTGTTTTATGCTTCTCCTTTTTGACAATTGCATCAAATTCACATATTTGTCTCACCACTTCCAACAACACAATATGATCAGTAGGGTACCTAGGTAACCTATATGGAGCAGCCGGGCATCCTTCAATTCTAATGTAAGAGAAGGTAGGAAACTGAATGAACCAGGCTCCGTATTTCTTTATTAACTCCTTCTCTCCATCTGACAATCTCACGTGCTCCGTATTTTGAAGCAACCTAGTGATATGTATTGTGAATGCATCATTGGCTCTTTGGTAATCCCGGTGTCCTAGGTGCAATTCCGGATATATTTCATAGACTATATCGTGTCCAAATGTCCCCTGCAGATTCAAACCCCTGTATGGGTAGAATCTAGCCAACACATACATTACATAAGAAGACATAGTGAACTTCTTTGTCTCTAGGACATCCCTTAGCTGTTTATCAATCATAGTGCTAATAAGTCCTGCCCAATGATAATCGGTACCCTGCTCAATCTTGTTTATCACATGAACCATCCAGCTTTCCAACACTTCAGCACTTTTCAAACTTGCCACTCTGCTAAAAAATGTGATTGCATCATAAATATCTGATCTGAATTTAACCCTATGCAACTACTTGGGCAGTTTGGAATAGTGTGACTTTGGCTTCTCCAACCAAGCATTAATCATTTGTTGAGCTTTGGTGGGCTCATTCTCATAATATGTTCTGGCCAAGTCCATGTTCAAAGCGCACACAAAAGGCAAATCTGGCATGTCAAAGGCCTGGGCAATAGAAATAGGACTAAAATTCGCCAAGACCCTTCCCTCAGTGCTGACAACCCTTTGTGTGTCGAAGTCATACTACCAGGAACACTCAAGTATTAACTCATAGCATTGGATTGCAGGAGGGAACCCTGCCACATGAACCAATCCGGACTTCATCATTCCCTGTCTCAGGACCGATAGATCCTTCTGAGCTGTTCTCTCTTTAAACTCCTCATATCTCCACGCTCCAACATTGGTGTTTGAAACCTCAGACCACACCGAAGATATATTTCTTTTAGGGAGTTGACTCTTAGTGTCCAATCTTAATCTTTCTGCCTCTGAAATAGAGGACCCCTCTGTGTCACCTTTAGATTTTCCTGATGTAGCCTTGCTTGGTTCAGCCTGAATTCACAAAAGAATGTCATGAGTATCCAATTATCATACGTATTCCAATCCAAAGGTTAGCATAAGATCATATAAGGCAATTAAGAACTATCACAAATCACCAATCCTTGAAAATCTAGAAAAATAAAGCAATCCGGGAAAACAAGGTAAACTGGGAAAATCCAGTCGAGGTAGAATTTCAGAGAAATCCAACCCAGACGGATTCCTGTTGCCAAGACACCATGTGCCAAATAGATCATTAGTACAGACAAAATATTATAAGATTATCATGGAATTCATTTATTAGCAACAAGAAATCAGCATTTAACACTTACTTCATTAGTCCTAGCCTCGAGAAATCGAAAGAAATGAAACTAGGCAGGAAAAACTGGAAAAGTCCGGAGAGGACGGATTTTCGCGGAAAGTTCAAATACTCCAGAATTCGCTGTACCCCACGGAATTGGCCGAAACTGGGAAAATCCAGGTGCGCAGGAATTTTGCGAACACCTCGAAAACCCGACGGATGACAACACACGAACCAGCGACTGAATGATCATGTAAAACCTTACTAATTGGGATTCAAATGATTTCAAAATTGACGCCAACCAACAAGATTCAGAATGCGCTTGAACTTAAATTTCATAAGACCTTGAATGACCAAACTTCATGGCAAAATGATGATGCCCTAATTTCGAAGAATAAACCCTTCGCCATGAAAACCAGGGTAGGCTTGAGGTTTGGAACACTATCCCTAAGGATGAATCTAAAGCACTCTGAGTCCTCACAAGGCAAGGAACTGGTTTAATATAGGCACAAGATAGACAAATCATAACAAATTCATTAATCTGGGCTGAGCACCGAAAAAACCCTAACCTCGCACAATACAGCAAATTACGCACTTAGAGGGAAAAAATCTGACCCAGAACACCTTCCAAATGGATGCACTCGTCATCTAATGGATAAATACAAGCACACATGGCACGGGTGATGAGGTTTCATGAAAATATGGGTCAAACCCTAATTTGATAAATACAAAACTGTAACCAAGCATAGGCCGACCATCAATCAATCATAGAAAAAACTCAATCATCATGCAAGCAGATAAAAGGGCCAGTGATAACTTACCATGGATTAGTCCAGACGAAACTCAAACTCGAAGAAACGACTACAAAGCGAATATTCCTTAGCAATGAAAACCTCAATCCGCACTCCACCAATCCCCATGCAAGCAGCTCAAAATCAATGATCAAAGCTCGAACAGGGAATGCACTCAGATGCCAAGGCAGAAGACAAGTGAATAATGAAATCAAAGTGATGCCTAAAAGACCTTAAATCCATCCCTATTCGCATCTTAGCAAAGGTACCTTGAGCATTAATGAGCGACAAGACATGTCTGAAAAATCTAGGAACCCGAGCCCAGGACGAAATTTCGGAGAAAACCAAGACACGCGGAAAATCCGGATGAACACGAATTCCATGGATATGGAAGAAACTGGGATTTTAACGAAGTTTAGGATTTTGGCACAGTCTGGGAAAATACGCTAGAACCGGAAAATCCCGAAGTCAAGAAGAAACCCGGATTCAGAAAATTCAGCAATGAACAGACAATGAACTAGAGCCTGGGAAAATCCACCGGAGTTGGAAAATCTCGGATTCAGGTCAAAACCTAGATTTTCACTAAAACCCAACTTTAACCAATTCAAACCCTTGGGTAAGACCAAAGCCAACAAGACCAACACCTCAAGACCTCAAAAGACAAATCCAATAAAACCAAAGGTCAAAAGTCATCATCAAAAGAGGGTCCCTACTCCTAAGTGGGGCGCGTGTGCAAAACTGCACAACACATACTCCATCTACCTATGAGATGCTTTCTTTGGATGGACATGTAGATGATCTTCCTTCAGAATAGGATTCTTTTACTCCTAAAATTTTGACACAAAAAGAGTGAGTTATTGATTCCTACAATCAGATTGAGTTGTCAACATCAGGATTGGATATATCCCAAATTAAAACTAAGGACATCATGAATAAAGATATACATAAGTATCCACTCAAGGAAGCATGTCAGATAGAACAAGATATTTCAGAGTTAGTAAAGCAACAAATTGAAATAACATCATCTGCAGTGGTCATTTATCAAAGAATGCATTCTAAACAAGAGCTATTGGAATAGGAAGAATCAAAGCATGAAGGTACTACTACCACCATACTGGGGGAAACTTCATCTCAAGAAAATGTCAACATAGGGAGCATGAAGAGTCCTTATGATGAAACTAGTGTCAACACTACAACTAGCCACGTCACAAATTTTCATCCACCCATCACCCCATCCATGAATTGGGACCAACGTCAAAAGAAAGAATTGAATCAAAGTACGAAGAATGTTATCAAAGGAAAAGAAGCTAGAAATAATAATGGACAAATCAAATACAAATGGATACCAAAGAGTACAAAGAAAGATCATCCCTATCAAACTCCATCAGTCAAAGAAACTATGGGGAAAAATAAAAAAAGGGAAAAGTATCCATCAAGGATGTCCACAAAAGCAAAAGTAGGCTTTTCAAATGACGAACAAAGTGTATCAAGCAGTTGGTCCTAATTCTAGGCACACTTTCGTATCCACCCATCATTGCTCATCTTCCTAAGTTTGGAGAGTCAAAGTTTCCAAACTATCAACCAATCCATCTCTTATCCCTAAAAACACTCCATCCATGCCTCCACACATGATATTCCAACTCTCAAATTGACCATGTATTGGCAAAAACCCTTCATCATAAGGATTCTGAAGGCACTTTATCGCGATGTGCGCATAGAGATAGAGTTAACCCTAGTATCAATAAAGTAGATCAAGAATCTCAAAAGTTGCATTCAAGTGCACGTATCTTAGGAAAGCAACTTCTTTAAGCAGGATATTGATGGCACATCATGATAGGGGCATCTACATCAGCAACACCTTGTGATTTAGTATGAGCTTAAAATCTTTCAAAAAAATAAAAATAAATAAAAAAAATGAAAATCCAAAAAAAAAATCAGAAAAAAAGATTGAAAACAACAAAGAAAAAAATCATCCTCTAGTGAAAACCACTACAGTGGCACTTTGGGAAAGACCACGATGAAAACATAGAAAACAGGCATCATGTGTAGAATCGAGCATCTACATGTGCCAGTTCAGGTGAAAGCATCTCATCCCATCCATAATAAATCCAACATTCCATCCATCTCAGCCATAATAAATCCATTTCATCCATGAATCATTGATCCAATCCATTTTCATCCATTTGCATCCATCATCCAAGTTATCTTGATCTTGATGAAAGTTTGGGGCACACTTTACACTTGCTTATGGTAAACACCTTGACATGGGTCATTTTCATTGATCCTATCCTATCCAACGTTATCTGAGCCATGAAGCATTATCCAAATGAGCATTCCTCCATTCAAACACCTTATCTTATTGCAAGATAATCCTTGGCATCATTTGTGTGCTTACCATATCCATCCATCCGTACACCTATCTGATCATCCACACATCGCATTCCATACATTTCTAGACACTAGGGGCAGATATTTACATCTTGCTTCAAGAATAAATCTTGATCTATATCCTCCAACTTATGAGGCAATCCAAACATTGGAAAATGTGAAACCAAACTGGTCAAAGCATTTGTGATCTAGAATCCAAATCACTAGCCCATGGCATATTTTGACGAGAAAATGTTCTTTATCAAGCTTCATCTTTCATCGAACATCAATCTAAACAATCGATATCAGTTGCATCTAATGCACCCTTCAAACATCACATCAAATCATTCAAAATAATTTTGTTCCAAAATCAAGCTTCAAAATAGAGGCTTCATCCTTCAACAAATCCTCCACAATCCACAAAGCTTATGCAAAGTCACTCTCTTCAATTGAGAGCTGATTTTGTCCAATCCACTCTATCTTCAAAGCATTTTATCATTTAGCTTATCAAAAAGGGGTTGGGAAAGGGCTATTTTCCACAATAGCACCAATCCCCCTATGAAATGATGTTTGGGTAGTTTAGGAATAGATTTCATTCTTATTTCATTTATAATTTCATGTTAGTTTGGTGATGTTATTGTTCTCTTTACATTTGCGCAACAATTTCATAGGGAGAGTGATTATCTCATTTATTTAATGTTGACATTTTTCTCCATATTTTTCAACCTTGGATTAATGTAGATATTACCTCTCACAACATCTAATTTGTAAGTATCATCCTAATAGCTCTTACAGCTATTACATAGACTACTTGTCTTGCACCAATATGTTGTGTGATATTCTTTTTCCCGCTATCCACCTTTCACATAATGTGCATATTTTTTGACAGGCACTTGCTTGGGATGCGAGTGAGTTTATCCCTGTCCATTTTTGGCCTTATACCCGTTACCATAGGAGCAATTGTAGTTGAATCTTGTTTCTTTGATCAATAAATATGTTAGGGTTATTATTTTTATTGCCCTCCATTTATTGTTTTGGTTATCTATTTGCATCTATGTTGTTGGATGCATTAACATAAGTCCATTTGCAAATTATGAACATGTTGGTTCCCCGTTGGATTGGCCGGAAAGAGGATTTGTCATTGAATTTAGCTCTTTTGCAAATTCTCTATTTGTCTACAAAATTTAATCCTAGGTAATGTAGCTTGAATTTTTTATTAAGCCTGTGCCATTGTGGGGAGGTTGTGCAGATTATTGGTACTCATTGGCTTTATGAGTTCTATTTAATATGGGTTTTGTGCCAAAGAGTGTAGCTACAAATTTGAATTGACAAGCCAATTTTTACACAACCTACTTGTCTTCTATGAAAATGTTTAGTGTGGGTTTCGGCTCATCTGTGATTTAGCTATGATTTTTAATTGTTCTTTTAATAGTTGTTTTACAATTTCCCTATTTTTTCTACAATATTTAGTGGCAAATAATGTAGCTTGAAATTTCAATTGAGAAACCAATTGTTACATAGAAATTGGTGTTACACCTTGTCTAGATAGCGATAGAATTACAGGTGGAGATGCCTATAGCTAATTTCCATCATAAGGTCTAATACCTCTTATACAATTCTCTGTTTTTCTTCAATATTTACTAGTAAAGGATGTAGGTTGAATCTTGTATCAATATGTTTAAAAAAAAATTATTTGTCTATAAGTTTAAAGAAATCGGCAAGGTCTTTTTTACATAAAAAGATTTAGGGTCACCTCATATAATTATTCTCCTACCCTAATACATCACGGATGATCAGAAACCCATACTAAACATATTTGTACAAGAAAAGGTTTGAAAACAAGGCCTTTCATAATAGCAAGAGGGTTTGTTGTAGACTCATAATTGTCCTGCACCATTTAGAGGTTTTTTGCTGCAATTTGCAGCAAACTAGTGGTAGCTTCACCAAAAGAAATACATCAAAGGCTGGCTAAATGGTTACATATGTATATACATATATTCTAAATTTGATCTCCATTATTTGGCACTAAATATTATAGAGAAATAGGGAAATTGTAAAAGAACTATTAGGAAAAGACTTAGGAACCACAAAAAATGAGAGAAAACTAAAACCGAACATTAAATAGAGCTTTGAAATAGGGGGAAAGAATATCATAAAAAATATTCACACAACACAAGTAATGTATGTAATAGTTGGTTGAATGGGCTTGCAGCTTTAACTACAAAAAATAGCGATAGTTGCATTCGTCAATTTGCAGTTAAGCCTATGGAATTATACACATTTTGTAGAGATTGTTGCACCATATAATTGTTATCATAGCCTAAAGAAAATAAGTAATGTCATAAAGAGCTAGGTCTACATATTTGATTTGGGAAGTTGAAATGGTTTTTGTCTAGGCATGGAGGATAAAATAGTTTGGTGGCTTTTAAGTGTTTTTGTAATAGTTCTTTTATCTATTCAACTTTATATCTTTAGCTGATATGCTATTTTTTTGAAGTTTCTATTTGTTGAGAAGCCAAAATTTAATTGTACAGTATGTGTAACATATTTATAATGCCAAAATGGCTCTTTTGAGAATGCAACTGAATCAATATATTTTCTTGGATATTTTGTAGTGAAATTTTCCCTACTACAACATTGAATATTGCATTTAGTTCCTACTATGCCATTGCATTACAAATGGTATATATATATATATTGATTTTTCTATTCCGCATTTAAAAATATACATGTACACAGACATATATATCCATATATACAAAGCAGCCCCCCCTGTGGTTCATTTCAAAATGAAAGTAAGCATCCAGACTAGATTTTCCCTCAGCTGACTAGCTAAGAAGTCTTCAAATTCAACCCTTTAGCTTCCTATACTAATTCCAAACTTTGGAGTAGACAATATGGTATAAGCAACCAAAAAGGTTTGAATTTGTAGCCTTTCTAATCATTTAATTGAGGGGGAAAAAAAATTGGATGTTTCTTGCCTTCATAAATTCCAAGTGCAGGAGTTAGATGGTGGTAAATAAATATAATATACACAAGTATTTAGATATAGTACTATGTATATAAATACATATATACATGTGTACATATGGATAGATATATTTGCTTATATGTCTGTGTTTATAAATGTGTTGATAAAGGGGAAATTCAATGCATATACATGTAGTTGATTATTTATGTACACATATATACATGCATATATTCTACATTCAAGCTCCATTATTTGACATTAAATATTATAGACAGATAGGCAAATCATAAAATAACTATTAGGAAAACACTCAAGCATGACATATGTCTGATTCTTGAGTAATTGTTGTTTTTTTTGTTATTAAGGCAAGAAAATATATTGATTAAGTTGCATTGTCAAAAGAGCCATAGTGGTGTTTCTTTAATATTACAGTATTGCAAGAATTGTCTTCCTTGTGTCTCTTGTATAACAAAATAGAGGTTTCCCAAAATACTGTGCTATGGAATCTATAAGTCGTTTTGCATTGGTATTTTGCATAAATGTTTTGTCCATAATATTGAATACCAAGAAATGTGGGCCGAATTTCCAATTAATCATGTGATGTTATACACATTTTGGATAGATTATTGCACCATATGATTCTTTCCATAACATAGTAAAATTTAAAATCTGCATAAATACACATATATAGAAATAATAAAAGCTTGCATGCATATAAGCAACCCCAAAGATATTTCTAAGTTGTCTACCAATTACCATTTGGATGTTGCAGTATACTATTTTTTTTTTAATTGTGAAATAGAGTTGTCAATTAGTGAACTCAAATTGTAACATTTTGTCACTACAAATAAGTTCCTATAACAATGTCTACGGAAGTAGGCTTTGTGGATGGGTTCATAGAACCCCCCAATATTGATTTGTTGGCAGGACCCACTAGTGCCCCTGCAGAGTCCGACTTTGAGGGCGTGACCCCCCAGTCTTTAGATCCTAATTTTGTAGTATGATTTCACTTTATGTTATAATTGTTGCAAATTTGGTGTTATTGTTTCCAGGTCTCTTCACTTCTAGGTGTATATGTACATGGGTCATCTTGACAAAGCATATAGATGTGGAACTAGATATGCATTCCTATTTTCCATCATATAAAAGGATGGCTTTCATAGATATGTATATCTATATGTATATGTATGTATATGTATGTATATATATGTATATGTATATGTGTATGTGTATGTATATGTTTATGTATGTATATGTGTATATATGTCTATGTATATGTACATGTATGTAAATGTTTGTGTATGTATATGTATGTATATGTATGTATATGTATGCATGTATGCATATGTATATATGTATATTTTTATGTATATGCATGTGTATATGCATATGTGTATCTCTATACACATGCAAAAACAAATACTACAATATGATAGATCAGATATGAGGACAACAGATTTTTCCCATTTTCTATGAAATCAATGGCACAATGGCTCTTATGACAATGTAACCTAATCAAAGTATACTTTCTGGCACTGCAACAATCAACATTCTATATGTATATGTATATGTATGTATAGTGTATATATGTCTATGTATATATGTGTATATGTATGTATATATCTATATATGTATATGTATATGTATATGTATTTATATGCTTGTATATGTACATGTATGTATGGGGTGACTTCAGAATAGTGGTTTACAATTCATATGAGGAAGGAAATTTTGTTTTTTTCCTTTTCCTCAAACTCAAGGGGTTCAGCCGAACACCTATGTTTGGTTGAACCATTGGTTCGACCGAACCCTAAACCCTAAATTAAAAAAATCATATTTAAAGGGGTTCGGTCGAACCTAGGTTCGACCAAACCCCTTTACATATGACAAAAAAACAAAAACTCACATTTTGACTGTCACTTTCTAAAATTACCAGAACTTGCTTTCCCTGTGTGCGGCGAACCAAGACAGTGACGGCAAGCGAACTGATTTCTTCTTTCCGATGAACACAACTTCAACTTGGTCTCTCCAAACTTCATCAACCTGACTTCCATAACGAGCACCAATTATTTGAAATTCAAATTTTTTAGAGTTTAAAATGCATTGATATGTTAAATTTTGAAACCCTAGATGCAATTTTTTTCAAATTTGTTGAATTCAAATTGGATTTTTTTGGAAGTTTTTAAAGTGTTTTCAAATTTGTTGAATTCAAATTGAATTTGCTTCCCCATTTTGCATACATTTTTATGTTCTATGTGTAAATGAAATATGCCTTCCCATTTCAACAATCAAAGCTATGGATAGCTTGCTCCTAAATGGAAAGACTAAGTGAAACATATATAAGAACTTAATAGCATATGGAAAAAAACAATATAAAGTTATGAAGTTCAAATAGAACTGCAAATTGTATCATTTGTAACATTAAAAATGTCCATATTAACCTATCAAGAGATAAATATGCAAAATAAATTTAATTTTAGTTACAAGGAAAATGTATAAATTATAAATTTATAACATAATTATGTACATGGGAAAATCCTCTTGGAAGAAAAATCCCACAACCAAAAACATGAACCAATTATATTATTTAATAATAATATCATTTACAATAAAATATTCATGTGCATACCCTTATAGTAGTATCATCAACATGTGATTCATATGGAGTAATTTCTAGCAGCATGATGATACCTATAAAATCATTATGCTTTCTCCATCTCAAACACCCATAAATAGGAAAAATTTAAACCATAAACCAAGTGTGGTTTACCAAAGCCATGAGCCAAAATAATGACCTAAAAATGGCACCAAATTTGGCACAAATTCCAACACCATATTCCTTGACTTGGTTTATAGGATGTATTTAACAAATGCTTTACATCTTGTCAAAAAAATTCAAATCCTCCTCCTCATAACCGACACTCCATTTTTGAGATATTCAAACCCATTATTTAAGATGATCTTGATGATTTTCATAATTCTAATCAATATTCTAGTGTACAACCCCCCTTTTTTATTCTCTTATGTGTCATATAACATTTCATAAGTAATTCCCATCTTACAATTTCATACAATGCTCTTACAACTTCTTAAATATATAAAAGGGACAACCCTAGTTCAATTAGGATTATTTAATTATTATCACCTACATCCATTCATTACATGTTATTAGTTTTTAGTTGCACACATTATTAGGAAATATGCATTGTCTAAGCAATTGGGGTATATTGCATGTTTGAGAGTGTTTTCCTTGATCTTTTATCTAGTTAAATTAATATCCTTTAAAATCTTGTTTTATGGAGTTTTCATCTTAACTCTAATATGGCTAGCAAATAAAATGACGATTGAATCATTTTTTGATATAATAGCTAATGACAACCATATAAAGAGCCACATTAAAGAAGATGAAAAATAATGATCAAGACTATGATTTAGATACATATGTTGCTAAACAAGATATTTTCCTAAATTGATAATTACGTATTGATGCACCTCTCCACCCTAAATATCCTCACTCATTGGCTAGTAATTTATATAATGTATTAGGTGGCTATCCTTAGGGAATTAATACTATTCATAATATTACCACTCTAATGGATTTTAATAATGTTGTACCCTCTATGCATCCATCTACCCTTCATCCTCTTATAATGATTCCTCCTATCATACTATAGTTACCACTTCCATGGGATCCACCACCCATGTCCTACCGCCTTTCTCTCCACTAGTATTTTTCTTATCTCCCATCCTTTTATATATGTTCACACCATTGTTACTAGTAGCACTATCCTATATAGATATGTTCTTCATACCATTCCTCCTTATCCTATGAAAATCTAACCTTATAGTGTAGCTTCTCCTTCCATTACCATGTCATTACCTTTCTAGACCTTCCCCTCTTTATACATTCTCCTTTTTATCCTACACTACTCCTACCACTAATATATCCCTATACCTTGGATATACTATTGAAGAAATTTAATTGACTTTCAATATCGCAAAAATTAGACCCATATTTTTAAATGTAAAATGTGTATAATAAAGCACAATCCATGCTTCCTAATTCAACTTCACTAATATCTATTGAATGAACTTAGGTTCATTACAATAAGATAATCATATAGCCATAATTAGTTGTCAAGATAATGGTAAAGTTTTCAATAGCCATATTTATCCTTCCACATGCCACCATTAGACATACACATAAGATTCATTAGGAAAAGTGGATTTGTGTGGATATGTGGATATGTGTCAAAAAAATGCTTTGATAAGATGTGTGTAAGGAAAAAATGGAGTTCAAGTGTTTGATTTATGTCTATATAATAGGTCATAAACTCTAGGGGAATTATTACCACTTTGCACAATATTGCACCATATATATATATATATATATATATATATATATATACAAAATGAGGCAAAAAATACAATAGGAATAATATGGATATGCAAATTTTATCATTACATTTTTTTCCACTTTAAGATGCATGTGAAGATTTTAAAATAATCGCGCATCTCAATTTATGTGGTATTCACAAACATGTATGGAAAGTAAATATTTAGACATCAAAAAACATGAAAAAGTGGTTTGTTGTCTTGTGCACAACACATCCTTTTTCTTTTGAGAAAATTATCTATCACTTTGTAAAATCCTTGCTATGTTGAGATTATTTATTTTTTTCCCTCCATATTTGTAGTCCTTTTTATTTCTAGAAATATAATTTATGACATTTTTTCTTAATAAACAACATATGAATAAACTTTACATGGTTGTAAATTTTACACATGGTTGTATGCAATCTCATATATATAGTACGTATGGTTGTGATTACAATGTTTGTATTGTGTTTAGATTTGGTTTTATATTATCCTTCCAAAAAAAGTTTGATGTTTATAATATTTTGATTTACCTTTGGATTTTGTAGACACTAAATCTCACATACATTCATATCCATACCATGGTCCCCACCCGAACACCTAACATCCACTTATTAACAAAATTCATGATACGTTAATTCCTACACTTTATCAAAATCAAATCAATTTTTCTTTTCAAACCTAAAACAATCAAGGCCTAAATTAATTAAAATATTTATTGTAAAAATTTCCATAGTAAAGTACAAAATAGAGAAGGGCATGTCAACCCACAAATCATGAAGGTGTAGGGACAAAACCAAGAGACCCATCAAATAGGATTGTAGCAATCATATATAGACAAAATTGATTAAGAAAACCTACCATAAATGAAAAAAAAAACCTAAAAAGAAGACATATATTACATATTTTTTGAGTGCCCATATATTACATATATATAGCAAAAACTAGCAGAGGGTGAGGGACATGAGTGAGGAGAAACAACATTTCCTTATGTGCCTCCATTGTTTCTCCATACAATAGAGCACCCAATTCTATTTTATGTCCATTGATTGTATTTTCCACTAAAGATTCATCCCATTCTTGCAAGGTTCATTTCAAAGAAATTCAAACACAAAGGAAACTAGAGTTTTCCTTTAAAACTTTGTGTCTAAGCAAACACCCAACAAAAAAAATTTCATTATGTAAGTCATCATCCTAAATGGCATTGTTTAGGGAATGGTCCAAAAAGAACTTATAAAACATAATCCACTACAAACTAAGCAACTAAACCATAATTTTGAAGAAGATCCATAGCATTAAACAAAAATAAAGACACTAACTAAGAGAGAAACATTAACTAGAGAGTTTCATATAGAATTTGGTCACCTACGGTCACCCAAATTACTAACTCCACATGCCAGCAATCAATCTTGAAAATTTTCTTTAGCATTTTTAAAAAAAGGTCCCAAACTCTAAATGTACTCCCTTTTTGGGATGGGATGAATGCTCTCCTATTAATCAAATCGGCCTCCATTGTTACTCGAGTAGAATAAATTAACCAAATATTTAAATGAATCATTCTCTCACAAATATTGAAATAAATTAAAATAAATCCAATTATTTTGAGCAAGTATATTTTATCTAGTTGGGAAATTTAAATGTTTTATCATTTGCAAGATATATTCATTTGTCAATATGTATTTCATTATAATTTTAGTTCATTTTTTGTGTAATTCATCTTTTCACTCTATTAGAGGTGATTTTTTAATTCAATTTGAAGTCTACATTTATTTTCCTCAATGTCTCATTTATTTAAATTCAATGCTTACAAATTGACATGCTTGGTGGGATGTAAACCCACAAATGCTCGGTTACATTTTATATTTTATACTATTAAAGTATTTGATTTATGCTTTATTTGTTATTTAATCTATGTTGATCACATTTTTCTATATCTATCCTCTTCACCTATCCTTCTCTATGGATATGTTCCACTCATATCTACCACCCTACTTGGTGATCCATGTCTCAATCCTTGTCAAGTTCACTCCTCCTCTCTACCTATATCCTTTCTCAATGAGCTAGATCTATCACTGCTACTCCTCAAAACACCTACATTTAAATATTAAAAAAATGTTTAATAAATCATACAACATTGATTAAAACTAATTAAACAATGAAAGCATTTAATATTATAACACCTTATGAATTATATTGAATGTCCCCACCTTGAAATTTATAGCCATCGATGTCAATCACTTATTCATACTATAGCTTTGTTCTCCAAAACACCTACATTTATATAAAAGTGATTTTTTAAGAAAAATAATATTTAACCTACTTTTAACTCAACCATAATGGATGTATTTCTATCATAAACTCTTCGTACTAATAAAAAAATCATGGCCTAGGTAGAGTATAAAAAATGTTGTTTCCAACCTCATATGTAAATCTAGAGTTAGAGTGTCAAAATTGTTGAATTTCATCCTATGTGCTATTAATTAGCTTCTTATCGACTCATGGAATCCTACTGCTAAAAGCCCAAGTATGATTTTCAATAGGACTTTCTAATCATGATCTTATTTATAGTACTTTTGATAATGTTTTACGATTTAGGCTTAATTCAAGACAAGTTTACCTTAATAATTGAGCCTTTTTAATTATTTAATTTGTTACTAATGATGTTATTAGTCTATGAGCAACTCTTTTATCTTTTTCCTTACTATTATTTACAATAGAATTTAATGCATTAAAAAAAACTTTAACAACAATATTATTTTGATCAAACTTTTTGTTTACATGAATCTTTGAAATTGATTTAGTAAAGGTCTCATTTTGTACATCTTTAGTAATTGTATAAAAATTTGAATATTTTGGTTAATACATTTTATTGGAAAACCATTCATTGAAAAAATTTTAAGCTCACAGCTGAATGGTTTGTGATGACCTCTTGCCTTCAAGAATTTCTATTATGCTCATCAATTTCAAACCATTTTGGGGTTCTTGAATGTTTTTAAATTTTAACAAACTCATTACAAAAAGATGGATTTTGAATTTCTTTTTCTTCTTCACATTTAGGTTCTCTCTTCTTATGTAATTTGGAGACACATTGAATTTCATTGGTTCATGTGAGATATTTATAACAAGTATGCAATGAAATCAAACTCTATTAGATTTGATTCTTAATATGAGATATTTATTTTTCTTTCCAATCTATAAATTTCTTGATGTTCTTATTATATAATTGAAGTTCATTTATAAGCAACAACTATTAGGATGTTATTTTTATCCGCCAATTATTTTCAAATGATTTTATACTTTTAATCTTTATTCTTTATTCTTCTTTCATTGTTTCATTTAAAATTTGAACCATTTAAGGATTCTATGTTATAAATTATAGTTGTCTTCCAATTCTTTTAAATTGTTAATAGTATGAAAATATTATTGATGAGTAGGATGAATTATTACAAGTTTTATTTTAGGATTTGGTATTCTCTTTATCGAGATATATTATTTGACAAAGTCTTATTGCTTTTTAGGTAACGTATATATATAACATAGAAAATGTAGATCATGTTCCACTGCGCTTTATCTCTTTGTTTGCAACACTAGTAATTGTGGACAAAAATTGAGAGATTCATTACAATGGGTGCAAATTTGGGGATATATAGTGAACTATGCATATTAATATCGGTGATAGTCTAGAAAAACTAAAGATGAACTTGAGAGGACTAGTGCATATTCCCAAACAGAGGGATCGCATTCTTCTCAAGATGAAGAAGTACATGGCGATGTTCCCTTAACAAATACAAGATAGTGTCACCAAAGAAATGATAAAGCCACTTGTTTTCCATTTTATCTAAATGTGCTGCAAGGTTAGGGGATACCGTACTGATGTAATTTATCATGCTATGGCCTCATTGATCTACCCATGATTTCAGCAAAGACATGGTCTATACCCAAACAATGACCATATTCCATTGTATTTTGTTCGCCATTGTGGGCGTCGAGGTCCATTTGGGCCTCAAAGTTAACTACCCGGACATTCCACCGCGCCGGTTAGCATGGTAGGATTGCTGATAGGCCCACCTATCATCGAGTAGATAGACCACCCCCAGTGTTTAGGGTATTGGTTGGTGATAGGTCTCCTACTCTCACCCCAGCTCTAGCCCCCATAGCAAATGAGGTTGTTGTTACTTCCCAAAAGGAAGCAATTGACACTGTAGGTGACATTGCGGCTGCCACCACTAGGATATCTGATGATCGTGTAGGTCAGTATTTGATATCTAGACATTCCCGATCCACACCATTTTCAACACAATGGACCACCATGGATCCTTTTACAGTGGCCAGTATCCCTACTCCTACATAGCTTGATGCACTTACAGGAGATATGTCACACATGATTCTGCATTGTTTGGCTGAGGACCTGTTGGAGGCATATGCCCACATTGCATCAGACAATGGGATCGGTATAGAGCATGTTAGAGATCATTTGAGACATAGAGGTCGTTCAGTTCCAGGATCCCATCACTCTCAGCCAAGCACTAGTGCGCATCAGGATCCACCTACAGTTCATATGGT